>PVJN01016610.1:0-43759 GCA_004026805.1 Lasiurus borealis
TCTTTCAATCCACAACGCATAAATTCATTTCTGATGTGAAGCCGGAAGTCTAGATCATCAGGAGATGTAATAAGGGCATTGATGAGCTGCATACATGCTACCTGCAATATATTACACAACCAGAGTTATACTTGTATTCCAACATTGAAAAAAAGAGTAACAGAACCAAAACATCAAGGTTTTGTTCCAAATATTATCAAGTATGTCCTCTCACAGGAGAATCTATTAAAGCAATAATGCTTATTTAAAATACTTTAGTCAACTATCCTATATAATAAAATACTTTAGTCAACTATCCTATATAATAAAAGGCTAATATGCAAATCGACCAAATGGTGGAACAACCAGTCTCTATGATGTGTGCTGAACACCAAGGGGCAGACGCTTAATGCAGGAGCCAAGCACATGGCTGGCTAGTGCAGTGGCAGTGATGGGAGCCTCTCCCGCCTGCATGGCAGCACTAAGGATGTCAGCACTAAGAATGTCACAGGGTAAGCAGGCCTAAACCATCAGTCGGACGTCCCCCAAGAACTCCCAGACTGCAAGAAGGCACAGGCCATGCTGAAGCCCTCCCCCACCCCAAAGTGCACTAATTTCATGCACCAAGCCTCAAGTAAATTATGTAAGAATTATAGTTTCAGTGGACTATTCTTTAGTATATAAACTTAAATGATAAAAAATAAAATTTCACTTCATGTTTAACACTCCAACTTTCAACCTCTCCAATTTTTTAAAACCTGGCCTGAAATATATGGTTCATCATTTAAAATCCATACAATGGAAGCAAGAGAGATTGTCTCTAGAGAAGCAAAAGTATATTTTGCAGTTATTTTTTCTTAGTGTACATTCTACCAAAGTCTAGCAAGAATGACAGGCCTACTGATCAATGTTTAACCTCATGCTGTTCCCTAAATTGTCCTTTCTCTATCCCTTAAGGCAAGGTTTATATGAATTTAAAATGCCATTTTTGGATTAAGACACCAATGGGGGATCTCAGTCCCTGCTGGTTGAAATATATAGTAATTGTTGTATTTTATATCTAACTGTTAAAATCTGACCAGTATCCTTCTACTGTCAAAACTTAAGCCTGTCTTAATGTAGGTGTGGAAAACTGTGCAAGATAATAAAAAGGAAAATGTATTTTTTTAAAAAAGAAAGAACTTTAAAAAGAGTCAATCTTACAATAGATGGTCACTAAACTGTAACCAGTTCATGTCAAAAAGTCAACTTTAAAATGCTTTCTTTCCACTTCTTTGGCAGTCATTACCTGGTACACACAATGTTTTTTGTGGAAATAATATATAAATTTAAAACATCACAAAGAGCATATAAATAATGTTTCTGTACATTCAGAGAAATTAAATCAGTATTAGTCACAAGTTTCTGGAAAAGATGAAAATAATTGGCCACTAAAACAAAGCCACAAAAATAGGTAACAAAAAATAGCAGCAAATAAATGAAAATTAGAGATGTGTAGAGAAATAATAGCATGAAATTTAGGAGAAAATAAAGGATAATAAAAAGTACTTCTATAAAACATTCTAAAAGGCAATTCACCATATAAAAGGAAAAAGAGAAAATTGATTTAATTTGAAATGATGAATTCAGTTCTATAAAATTCCCTTTTCCCCCCAATTCAAAAAATTGGCCATTATGACCTACAACCACTTTGATTAATTGTATTATTTACTAGAGGCCCGGTTCACGAAATTGATGCACGGGGGCGGCAGGTGTGTCCCTCAGCCCAGCCTGCACCCTCTCCAATATAGGACCCCTTGAGGTGGGATCGGGCCTAAAGGGTGGTCAGACATCCCTTTCACAATCCAGAACTGCTGGCTCCCAACCTGACTGTGCCTAACCTATTCTGCCTGCCAGCGTGATCACCCCCTAATCACTCCCCTGCCAGCCTGATTGCCCCTAACTGCCCTCCCCTGCTAGTCTGGTCACCCCTAACTGTCCTCCCCTGCAAGCCTGGTTCCCCCCAACTGCCCTTCCAAGTCTCCTCCAACTGCCCTCTTCTGCTGGCCTGGTCACCCCTAACTGTCCTCCCCTGCAAGCCTGGTCCCCCCAACTGCCCTCCCAAGTCTCCTCCAACTGCCCTCTTCTGCTGGCCTGGTCACCCCTAACTGCCCTCCCTGCTGGCCTGATTATCCACAACTGCCCTACCCTGCAGACATGGTCTTCACCAACTGCCCTCCTCTGCCATCCCTGTCACCCCTCACTACCCTCTCTACTGACCTGATCGCCCACAAGTTCCCTCTCCTGCAGGACTGGTATCCCCCAACTGTCCTCCCCTACTGGCTTGATCCCTCTACAACAGCCCTCCCCTGCAGGCCTGGGTCCCCACCAACTGTCCTCCCTGTGGGCCTGGTCTCTCCAAACTGCCCTCCTCTGCTGGCCCGGTCACCCCTAACTGCCCTCTCCCTGCTGGCCTGATCACCCACAACCGCCCTCCCCTTACAGGCCTGGTACTCCTCAACTGCCCTCTCTGCTAGCCTGGGTCCCCCCCAACTGCCCTCCTCTGTAGGCCTGGTCACCCCCAAATGCCTACCCCTGCAGGCCTTGTTACACCTAACTGCCCACAACTGCCCTCCCTTGCAGGCCATTTTGTGGTGGCCATCTTATGTCCAGATGGGGGCAGCCATCTTTGATCACATAGTAGTGGCCATCTTCTGTCTTAGGGTGACAGTCAAATTGTATATTACTTATTAGATTGGATAAGAATTATGCAAACATGTGTATAAATATATAAACAAAATAAGTTATTTCCTTACAGATATAAAAAAAATTCTATAATCAAGCTAAAGATCAAGGAGTTCCTTAACTTTTTTTTTCTTTATTGATGAAGGTATTACATGTGTCCTTATCCCTGATTGCCCCTCCCCCCATGCTCATGCCACCATACCCTTGGAGTCTGTGTCCATTGGTTATGCTTACATGCATTCATAGAAGTCCTTTGGTTGATCTCTCCCCCTTAACCCTACCCTTCTCTGCCTTCCTTCTTAGGCTTGATGGTCTGATCAATGATTCTCTATCTCTGGATCTTGTTTTTGTTCATTGGTTTATGTTGATCATTATATTCGACAAATGAGTGAGGTCATGTGATATTTATCTTTCTCTGACTAACTTATTTCATTTAGCATAATGGTCTCTAGGTCTGTCCATGCTGTTGCAAATGATAAGAGTTCCTTCCTTTTTATAGCAGCGTAATATTCCATTGTGTAAATGTACCCCTGTTTTTTAATCCACTCATCTGCTAATGGGCACTTAGGCTGTTTCCAAATATTAGCTATTACAAATTATGCTGTTATGAACAAAGGAGTGCATATATCCTTTCTGATGGGTGTTTCTGATTTCTTGGGTTATATTCTTAGAAGTGGGATCACTGGGACAAATGGAAGCTCCATTTTTTGAAGAAACTCCATACTGTTCTCCATGGTGGCTGCAACAGTCTGCATTCCCTCCAGCAGTACACGAGGGTTCTTTTTCTCTGCATCCTCACGAGCACTTTTCGTTTGTTCATTTGTTGGTGATAACCACATGACAGGTCTGAGAAGGTACCACATTGTCGTTTTTATTTGCATCTCTCACATTGTCATTTTTATTTGCATCTCTCAGATAATTAGTGACTTTGAGCAGGTTTTCATATATCTCTTGACTTTTCTTATGACCTCTTTTGAAAAGTATCTACTTAGATTCAAGAGTTCCTTCTTTTAACATATGTATTGTTGTATCACATCATTTTACACTGATACAGCATTAGCAGCAGCACTAGGTGCCAAACAAATTCCAAGAGACGCTGAAGAAGTTTTATGAACTATAAAAGTAAAGAAGACATGTTTCCTGCCCAAATGTAAGTAAATAGGTACTGTGATTAAAAAATATACTACATACTATGAGAGATATGTTCGATATAATAGGAATTTGTAAAATATATAAAATTTCATACAAACAAGGATAGCTTAGTAATGGCACAGACTCTTAAGGTTTAACAGGAAGATAGCCTGATGAAGAGGAGGATTAAGATGTTGCCAGAAAAGGAAGGAACATGTTCAATGACATGGACTCTTTTGTTGAATTACAACAAATTTAGATTTCCTAAATAGTTTGTAGGGTGGGAAAGGGGTAAACAGGGGAAGTCATGGAGATAAAGATAGAAAAGAGATAGGTCATATGAGGTAGCACGTTATTTGCCAAGTCAGAAAATTCAGATGCAATGAAAAATAGTAAAAATCATAAAGGATTTTATGCAGAGTCAATAATAGATGCAATATATATATAATATAAACTATGGTAATAAAGGTTTTTCAAGAATTTTCTAGAAACCACCAATAAATTTAGTGAGTCCCTTGAGGATATGGAAAAGGACCAACTAGAAATTAAACATACACTGACTGAAATAAAGAATAAATATTCAGAGAACTAGCAGCAGATTAGAGGATGGCAAGAATCAGGTCAAAGATTTAAAACGCAAAGAGGCAAAAAACACCCAAACAGAAAAGCAAAAAGAAAAAGGAATCTAAAAATATGAAGATAGTGTAAGGAGCCTCTGGGACAACTTCAAGAATACCAACATCAGAATTATGGGGGTGCCAGAAAAAGAGAGAGAGCAAGATACTGAAAACCTATTTGAAGAAATAATGACTGAAAACTTCCAACATTTGGTGAAAGAAATAGATTTACAAATCCAGGAAGCGCACAGAACCCCAAACAAAAGAAATTCAAAGAGGACCATACCAAGACACATCATAATTAAAATTCCAAGAGCAAAAGATAAAGAGAGAATATTAAAAGCAGCAAGAGAAAAACAGTTAGTTACCTACAAGGGAACACCCATACAATTGTCAGCTTATTTCTCAACAGAAACTATGCAGGCCAGACAGGAGTGGCAAGAAATATTCAAAGTGATGAATAGCAAAAACCTACAACCAAGATGACTCTATCCAGCAAAACTATCATTCAGAATCGAAGGGCAGATAAAAAGCTTCACAGATAAGAAAAAAATAAAGGAGTTCATCATCACCAAACCAGCATTATATGAAATACTAAAAGGTATTTTTTAAGAAGAGGAAGAAGAAAAGAAAAGGTAAAGATAAAAATTATGAACAACAAATACAAATACATATCTATCAACAGGGAATCTAAAATCAAATGAAAAAAATTCTGATGAAAGGAATAAACTGGGGTATAGAAAGGAAGTGGACTGACAATTCTTTGAGAGACAAGGGTGTGAGGGTACGGGAAGAGACTGGCCAAAAATTGTACACCTATGGAGGAGGACAATGTGGGGGAGGTAAGGGCAGAGGGTGGGGTGGGAACTGGGTGGAAAGGAGCTATGGCGGGGAAAATGAGGAACAATTGTAATAATCTGAACAATAAATATTTATTTTAAAAATAATAAATAATAAATAAATAAACTGAAGTCCTATAGTAAAAACATCAAAAAGCTATTGCAAAAGTAACACTGATAGGCAGCTAAGGGAGTGCTTGAACATTTGAAATATAAATAAAAAAAAACAGATTCAGTGTGATGGCTGTATTGATAAAGGCCTGTTCAGGAAGTGAAAAGAATTTACAAGAGGCCTGCCACCTTTGTTGTTCAACTGGATAAGAGATGGTTTTTAGAGAGCTATAAATGCAAGAAGAGTAACAGGTTTTAAACAAGAATAAAATAAATCCCACTTTTAAAATTGTGCAACTGAAATTAACAAAAATTAGTTATTGAGTACCTACTCTGTGTCACCTGGGGATATTAACAGACGTGCCAGGAAATAATAAGTGAGATGTTCATGATAAAGAATTAATCACCATACTCTGCCTGATGTTCCAAAAACATAGCATATGATCTCCATTAATTTGCATCATGCCATACTAATTGCTTCAGTAGCAGTTCTGGAACTGAGCAGAATAAAAAAGCAAAGAGTTTCTCTCCTCAAGATTAACTAAAGATTCTATCATTGGACATCAGATTACAGTTCACTTTCTGTTTTATTGGTTCATATATTTCATTCCTTCAAAGCCTATTTATGGTGCCTACTATGTATCAAACACTGTTCTTTATGCTAGGGATACAGCTATTAAAAAAAACAAACAAACATAGAAATCTCTGTAAGAGACAAAGAGAGAAGAGTCAAGATTTGACTCCAGGTTTTTGTGCCTAAGCAATTCAAAGAACGTAACTGTCATTTATCAAGAAGAGAAAGACCATGGGAGAAATGGGCTTGGGAAGATAGATCAAAAGTTTTTTCTGGGGATATTAAATAAGAAATATCTATATGTGATCTTTGTCAAAAAGAGTGGAGAAGAAAATATTATATAAGAAACTCTAGTTCAAGAAAGAGATCATCATAGCAAAAGTATATAAACAGCAAGATTTTAGATGGATCATCTAAGGTTAGCAGTCGCCAACCTTTGGGACCTCACCGGACCACCATTGGTCCGCAGGCTAACAGCTGGCGACCACTGCTTCAAAACTTTCCTTAAACCAGTGGTTGCCAACCTTTCGGACCTCATGGACCACCAGTTGCCGACCACTGATCTAGGGGGTAGTAGAGAGATAGAAAAAATGACATAAAAGAACTGATAGGGACATTTCAGTTGTAGGTTTTAATTTGTAGGTTGAGGAAATAAAGTAAAAAGCCAGCAGTGAAGTAGAAGAAAAGCAGATTTTCCACATAAGTCGCATTCTGAAAGTATGGGAGGAAATTATCTCAACAGAGAGAGTGATCAACTGACACAAATGCTCTAACACAGTGGTCGGCAAACTGTGGCTCAAAATTACAAGTAGAAAAAGGTTAACAACACAACAACCACAAAACACTATGGCTGGGCGAGTCTATTTTGAAGAAGTGGTGTTAGAAGAAGTTTAAGTTTTAAAAATCTGGCTCTTAAAATATACTGTTGATATTTGGTTCTGTTGACTAATAAGTCTGCCGACCACTGCTCTAACATTTCAAACAAGATAACTAGTGAATTACCACTGCATTTGCCAAACAAGTGATTGGAAAAGAACAGTTCTACAAAGGAGATAGTAGCTGCCCCAAGTGCAAAACACTTGCTTTCTTATGTATACCATATGCAACCAGTAAACAAAAGCACACAGTTAAAACTCGCTCAGAATATTCTTCATGTTCCAAATGCATCTGTCTACTTCAGAAATACTGCTCCTTAAACTTAGGTTTAAGCAAATCTACATAAGACACATCTCTTTAGGTGTTAGATCACAGACTCAAATTTTAATCATTTGTTAAAACAAATACTACTTTAAAACTCATGTTGTTACTCTTGTCCCAGTTATCAAAAAGAAACTTTACATGAGACTATTTATTTTTAAAATAACTTCTAGCTGGATTTAGGATAGTTGAGGATTTCCTCAGGGGCAGCAGCAGACTGATGATGTACAAGGACTGAGACCAACAAAGTTTACAGAGCCAAAATTCAGTAAAATGAGCAGACAAAAGTAATTACAAAGAGTGGGACAAATGTCAGCAATGCCGTAACTCGAAGGCAAAGAAACATCCAGGAGAAAATAAAGTAGATAAACAGAAATCTCAGATATTCAATATGAAGAATAGAGCTGTTCAAAGGCAACCTTAAGAACACAGCAAATGATCAAAGGAAAAATCATTACAAGTAGAAAAAGGTTAACAGCAAAACAACCAGAATCTGTATAGTTTAATCAGTGAAGCTTTCCGTTCTTGAAAGTAAGACTTCTTCATATGTGAATACATATAGCCCAAAGTTCCTCCAGTACACAATTAACTGTTATCACCATGCTCAACACAAATATAAGAAGAACAAAATGCTTTATGCATTTTTAACCTTTGTTTTCTGGCCCTTTTGGACAAACAAGTTTAAGCACAAAATTCAAGATACAGCAACAGGTGTGATGCTTGAGCACTAGCCACAATTACTGCCCAATTTTTTCACAGGCTGTCAGGCCAGATGCTTTCTCCAGGATTGTGCTAAAGGAAAAAGAGATTTTACCCAACCAACAGCAAACCAAGTATTCTTTTAAAAACTTACTCTTTGGTCAACTTGTTCATCCAATATCTAAATAGATGATTTTATAAGTAAAATGATGGTTCTACTATATTAAAAACAGGGGCAGAAGCTAAATCCAGATTGGAAACAAGTACCAGTAAATTACTTAAAAATTCTATCAGAATCTGTGAAAAATATTTATTATCTGAGCATGAAAGATACCGCTTAGACTGCTATTCATCTTTCCTACCCCATAGCAGAAATCATCCGTCTTTCTCCATACAATCAAATTTCACATTTATCAAGTTAAAATGGGTAAATGATGCTTACATTGAAATATTTTACCTCCAGTGCAAATAAAGAAAATCTAAAAAATTCCAATTCACATACATTAATTCAGAATAAAAACTAAATAGACTACATAATGTAGACAAATACAAAAATAGTAAAGTACATCAGCATGTACCAAGGAATAAATTTTAAACTACTCTGACCATGAAATGGATTCAGAATAAAATGTACTAATCAGCTGATAAAAAGGACTCACATACTGACAGTTTCCATATAAGCATATTGCGGGCATCAGGAGTTCCTGTTCCTGCTTCTACAAGCAATGGCCCTTAGTACAGCTTCAATTGAAGCAGATCACCCAACTGCAGGGTCAGTATGTGGACATTAAGATCCATATTGGAACAAGCAAGAATACTGCTTGCACACAATAGCCCCACTCTCTGATTTCATTGTTCTGTTTTCCCCCTCCCTCCTTATAAAAACCATTGCTTGGCCTGGCTAGTGTGGCTCAGTGGTTGAGTATCAACCTATGAAACAGAAGATCAAAGTTCTATTCAGGTTGGGTCACATACCCTGGTTGCAGGTTCGATCCCCAGTAGGAGGCATGCAGGAGGCAGAAGATCATGATTCTCTCTCATCTTTGATGTTTCTACTTTTTCCTCTGCCTTCCTATCTGTAAAATATCAGTAAAATATATCCAAAAAAACAACAACAACTTTGCCTACAAGATTCTCGTGAAATGCTAAGATGGTTTTGAAGGCATAAACCTGCCAATCTTCTCAGGTTGTCAACACCTGAATAAATCTCCTTTCCTATTCGAACAGACTTGTCTCCCAAGTTTGGCTTTCTTGATAGTAGGCACCTGGACCTGGTGGTCATTTTCCCGGTTTCAAGCAGATTCAGCAGTATAATTTTATTTATACTTCTAATTAAATGTGTTGTAATGATATAGTAAGAGAGCAAGTCAGAGCTTGTGGTAACTGCATATACAATAGGTCAGTAGATCCTCAATTACGTCAGAGTTCTGTTCCTACTGCGCGACTTAATGCCATTTACACCGTAAGTGGGAACCCAATTACATAATCCCCTGTCACTCACATGGAGCACATACACAGCATTAATGAAAAGAAACAGTAAAAATAAATAAATAAATAAAAATTTTAAAAAATAAAGCAAAGATAACAATTCCTGACCTTTACTTGTGGTAAATAAATAATAAAAAACATAAAGCACATATGTACACACATCAAAATGATGGAACTTTTTAAAATATATATTTTATTGATTTTTTACAGAGAGGAAGGAAGAAGAATAGAGAGATAGAAACATTGATGAAAGAGAAACACCAATCAGCTGCCTCCTGCACACCTCCCACTGGGGATGTGCCTACAACTAAGGTACACGCCTTTAACTGGAATCGAACCTGGGACCTTTCAGTCCACAGGCCGACACACCATCCACTGAGTGAAACCAGTCAGGACCTGAACCTTTTTTATATAAATAAATGGGAGATGGCAACATAACCGCGAAACAACGTACGTGGAGTCTGACGTAACCGGAGGACTGCCTGTATCCCATAGATTCAGAAAACAAAACAAAACCTACAGGATTCAAGAGACTATAACTTACATGACAGGAATATTGAAAACACAGGCTTTTTAAATATTTTTTCAGATACTCCTTCTGAGACATCATTAATTTCTTCTATTTCCTCCCATAAATTTTGTTGAAACTGTCAATTTTTATGGAAAATATTAGCTGGCTTTAAATTACTGAATATAAGCTTCTTAAGGGCAGGAATATATTTCATTCAACTTCATTGTTCTAATATCTAGTATAACCCAGTGTGCAACAGTCACTGCATAATTAACTGACTAGCTACTTAATTATGAAACAGCATTTACTTTTATGGTGTTAGGTTGAATTAACCTTTCTTGTGGATTACAGTAGTCTAAGTAAAGAAATGAATTATGCAGACTAAAATTAGGCAGAAAATTCTAGACAAAATGTTAACCACTAGTTTATACTTAGGTGTGCTTCAGATGACAATGAGCTCATACTGGAATATTATTTAACTACTAGGGGCCCAATGCACAAAATTCATGCACTGTGGAGGGGAAGAGGGGGCCATTCCTTAGCCGCACCTGTGCTCTGTCGCGGTCTGGGAGGCCTACAATCGATTGCCCCACAGAGAGAGGCCCTGCCCACCTGCAGCAACACCACTGGCCAGGTAGCCTGAGCTAACCTCTTTGGGGCAATCATGGAGCAATAGCAGGGCCCCCAACCAATCGCATCTCACTCGCCTTGGCTGGCCTGGCGCCAGTGGGTATCACAGTGTGGTCGTCTGGATGGTCATTCTGTTGTTTGCCCACTCAATCAATTTGCATATTACATTTATATTATTATAGATTTCTTTAATGTCTATTAGCTTAACAGCATATTATTTACCAGTTTAATATATTTGGTGTTTGAGTTATATTGATATATTAATCCTACTAATTAATCCAAATGAATTGACTGGTAAAAGTAGTAATCAAATCAGAGAATTAAATTGGTCTCTTGATCCTTCTGGAGCACCCCAACAATGACACTAAAAATAAAGTCTCTACCATACTCCATAGTCTCCATTTGATCTGTCATTAAATGTGAAAACTATTTATTTGAAATTGAAAATAACTTAAGCTAGCAATGATTTTTTAGTGGAGGGATGAAAGATACTTAAAAAGAACTAGTAAATCAAAACATGACAATCTACACTAATAAACAAGAAACATGCAAATTGACTGTACCTTCACCATGCCCACCAGTAAATCAGGAGTATGCAAATTAACCCAAAAAAGATGGCTGGTTAATTTGCATGTGCAGGCGCCTAGCAGCTGGGGGCAGGGGCGGGACACTTGTATCATTGCCATTGCAACAAAGCAGGCAGTCCACACCAACCTAGCAGCTCCGGACCTCTGGGCAGTGTGGGCAGGCAGAAAGGCAGCTACAGGCTGAAGTGAAGGCAGTGCTGGTAGCCAGGGGAAAGAAGGCCCATTCTTGCAAGAATCTCCATGTATCGGGTCTCTAGTTTTTTATAAGAATGGCCTTATTTGATCTCACAGGAAAAACTAAACTTGGGTGTATTTTGAGCATTTAAAGCCCAAGGCAAACAAAAATAAACTTGGCTAAATCCACAAGGCATTTTAACCTATGATTGATTTCAATAGAACTATGCCATGTCATATTTGTTTTATTTTTGCCCAATGGTAAATTTCAATGTACACTGGTTTTAACTCAATTAAGGGTGATTTTAATACGCTGTTTTAATATTTTAAATAAAGCTAAACCACTTATAAAATAGAAAAAAATCTCCTAGGAGGCGAGGCTTTTGATGCTGGCATAGGAACAGACCAATGAGAACCAAATTGGCCAGCAGGGGAGGGTAATTGGGGACAACATCAAGCCTGCAGGAGAGGGTAGTTAGGGGTGAGCAGGCTAGCAGGAAGAGGCATTTAGGGACAATCAGACAGGCAAGCAGGTGAGCAGTTAGGAACCAGTGGTCCCAGATTGTGAGAGGGATGTCTGACTGCTGGTTTAGATTCAATCCCTGGGATTAAGCCTAAAATGGCAATTGGACATGCCGCAAGAGGTCCCCAATTGGAGAGTTGAGGGAACCCCCCCCCCCTCTGTGCATGAATTTCATGCAATGGCCTCTAGTCCTATATAATAAAAGCCTAATATGCTAAGTGTCTGACCATTCATTCAACCATTGAACAGTCAATATGACAAGCACTGACCACCAAAGGGCTGATATTCTGACAAGTAGGTTAGTTTGCTGCTGGGGTCCAACTGATCGGAGCTCGGTAAGGTGGACCAGACATACCCTGGAGGCCTCCCTGAGTCCCTCCCCAGCCCCAATCATGCACCGGTGGGGTCCCTCAGCCTGGCCTGCACCGTCTTGCAATCCGGGACCCATTGGGGGATGTCGGAGAGCCAGTTTCGACCCAATCCCCACAGGCCAAGCTGAGAGACCCCCCCCCCCACTGGTGTATGAATCTGTGCACCAGGCCTCTAGTCTGATTTTTAAGTATTATGAATAAAACTTCATATTTAACAGAACACTTTCACATTTTCTTATTTTCCTCTAAATGTAAGCACCCTCTACATCAGTGGTTCTCAACCTGTGGGTTGCGACCCCTTTGGGGGTCGAATGACCCTTTCACAAGGGTCGCCTAAAACCATCAGAAAACACATATTTCCCATGGTCTTAGAAACCAATAGACCTCTCCTCAGTGTAGAAAGTGTAGCAATGTACTTTAATGTTGTAATATGAAGACTGTTGCCCATGCTACACCACGATTCAAGTCAAAATTTCATTTATTTGTAATTAGAAATAAATATTTTACAATATATAATTACATATTGTTTTTGTGATTAAGCACTATGCTTTAATTATGTTCAATTTGTAACAACGAAAATACATCCTGCATATCAGATATTTACATTACAGTTCATAACAGTAGCAAAATTAGTTATGAAGTAGCAATGAAAATAATTTTATGGTTGGGGGTCACCACAACATGAGGAACTGTATTAAAGGGTCTCGGCATTAGGAAGGTTGAGGACCACTGCTCTACATTGTTAATTTGTAACCATGAAATACTTGTCAAGACCATGTATATGTCAGATATCTGAATGTATTTGGAATACAATTTTCCTCTAGTAAGAGTTCCAGAGACACCAAATACTTCAATAATAATTTGGACTTTTGTTTCTTTGGAAAATACAGAGTGAGAAAATGTACTTTAGAGTTTTGAGTACACAAAACACTTTTATTCTTATATTTATTATTATATTACTTATTTGTATTACAACTGTAAACCTACCTTTGTCCACCTAAATATTGTAAGGTACAATAAATACCTACCACAGGAATCCTAGAAGGACATACCAAGTACTCCTCTCCACTGAATTCTAAAAGGATATAACTGCCCACTGTTTCAACAACAATATAACTAGATCTTAAGAAGCCTAATGATATACTCATTACACAAAGATATGACTGTAGTTAATCCACTGAACTATACCCTTAAAAACAATTAAAATGGCAAATTTTAGTTATATTTTACCATATTTTTTAAAAAGAACAAAAGCTATGTATTTTAACAGTGGGTTAAAAAAATATATGAGACTTGAGTTATTTTTACTAGGTAAAATAGTAAAAATATGTGATCTGCAGAACAACAACATATATCCAACTAGCTATTAGTATCTAAAAGTACTACAATAAATCAATTTTGGGAAACCTGGGGTCAATTCAATAAAAGAATTTAAGTATAATTTAAGTGAGTAAGCTCAGAAACTAAAGTTGCTACAGGTTCACAAAGCATCAAGACAAGTTTGCCCTGTAAAACAAATTCTCCGTCTCTTTCCTTATTCATGTTTGTTCTCTGACATAACTAATTCATCTTGCCTCTGATTAAGAAGTTTTACAAAACGTATTTTCCCTTTAGTTAGTAATTAATATAGGGAAAATACTACATAGCATTACATCAACCAAAATTAATAAAGTTTCATTTCATTCCATCTACCTCAAGGTACAATGAGTGTATTGAAGTACCAGGGGTAATAGTTTGAAAGAGAAATCAAGAAGGTGACAAGAGGAGGTTTAGTTGTCCACTCCCACTCTAAGACAATTCTCCAGGGATCTCTTACACTTCTGCATGTATTCTAAGTAGAGGAATTGATCATCTTTCTTCTGGATGATCTTTTTAAGGATGTTTGTATACCCAGTAACTTTGGAACATAGAGGCATGTCTTCTTCCCAGAGCAGAGGGCACTCATGCTTTCTGTCTAGTATAATAAACACAATGTATCCTTGGAGTCAAGGGCAGGCATACTTACCCCATTGTAAAAGATGAGGGTTTTTGAAACTCAAAAATCATCTCCTAAGCCTGGCTGGTATGGCTCAGTGACAAAGCACTGACCCTATAAACCAGAAAGTCACAATTCGAGTCCCATCCAGGGCATATACCCAGGTTGTAGACGCAATCCCCAGTCGTGGGTATGCAGGAGGCAGCTAATCAATGATTCTCTTGCATCATTGATGTTTCTATTCTCTTTATTCTTCTCCCTTCCTCTCTCTGAAATCAATTTCGTGTGTGTGTGTGTATGTGTGTATTTTTTTTAATCCTCTCCTATAGCACAATCCATCATTTCTGCCATCTTCAGACAGATCCCCACCCCCCACCCAAAAAAGCTAAAAACTGGACTCAGTTATTTCTAAATCTGAGAAGCCTAAAGTTTATCAGGTAACTGGTAGGCCATATTGAAAGTACTGTCACCCATAGCCCCCCAACTTATAAA
Organism: Lasiurus borealis; assembly: GCA_004026805.1. Classification (NCBI taxonomy): domain Eukaryota; kingdom Metazoa; phylum Chordata; class Mammalia; order Chiroptera; family Vespertilionidae; genus Lasiurus; species Lasiurus borealis. The sequence continues at coordinate 14,623 of PVJN01016610.1, forward strand.
GGTCCCAATTCTATAAACATTACCTTCCAGAAACACTATGTACACCACATAGGGAAGATGACATTAACTTGCCTCTTTTTCCACAAACACTCTGTGACTTGAACTAAGAGATAGATGCTCAAGTGTTTAGGAAACTACAAGTATACCAGGTAGCCCTCTGACAACTATGAGGACCTCTCCAAACTGAGGCTATCCTTGACTACTCTGGGAAGCCTCCTGGAGAGAAAACTGATCACTATTTTTATGTGCACCCTGCAGTCATTATTCATGAGTCAACCAATCAGAAAAGGTGGCAAGAAATGTATCCTTGGCCCTAGTTGGTTTGCTCAGGTCTTGGGTATGGTCCCGGCCTCTGTTGGGGTCCACAGAAGGCAACCATTCGCTGTGTTTCTCTCATGTCAATGTTTCTCTCTCTCCCCACACCTTCCACTCTGTCTAAAAGTCAATAGGAAAAATATCCTTGGGTGAAGATTTAAAAAAAAAAAAGCCCTGATTTTAGCTGAGATGATCAATGATACCACAGCAGCCCTGGAAGGTACTCATATCAGCATTAACTCACTGGCCAGATTGTTATAGATAAAATAACTGCCGTAGACTTCCTCTTGATTGAACAAGGGGAAGTCCATGCAATCAGCCATACATCATTCTGTACCTGAATTAATATCTCAGGCCAAGTGGAAAGATCAATAGGAAAAATTAAGAAGAAAGCCTCCTGGTGTTCTAAAGCAGAGATAGTTAGTCTACAGAATTTGTTCAGCTGACAGGATCTGGGACCTGGAAGGCTTGCTGAGGTCAATATTGCTGCTTGGAGTCCTGCTGACCAGAACTTTAATTAATACTTTAGGAGACAAACTAAACAGATTTCATCACAGCCTCTATAAATTAGAGTGACTGCTGCCCATGATATTAGAATAGCATTCCCTAAGCTCATGGCTTTTCTCAGAAACAGGCTGATGCAAAGCTCATGCACTGCTATGATAATAAAGTCCTTTTTGTGTGTGTGTCTTCTGACAACATCTATAAAACTATGGTAGACTAACTTGTTAGTTTACAAGCAGTATATTAGTAAAATTTGTTCTTGACACTGCCCAGTTACATGTTAAGGGGGACTAGATCAGGAAGAAACCATAAAAAGGGAAGGTGCAGCAGACTGTCTATGTGCCCTGATGACAAGGAAGGAAAGCCTAACACCTACTTAAAAAAAAAACTCCAGAATTCCCACCCTTGGTTAATTTCTTGACAAAAATCTACCGCAATTCAACCAGCCTTGTGACAATATAATGCATCTGATACCCTAGCAAAGTATGGCTCTAAAAAGAGAAGAGGTAAATGAAAATAACAGATAAAATTATAGCAGAAACCAAAGATTGGTTCACCTATACTTATCCCAACCCTTTTCTATTAAAAAAGACCTGGCCAACATGAGAGGGAAATGACATGTTTGGAGACAGGACTCTGTGAAGGAAGGCTTGTGCTCCACTGTCTATCCTAGGGTCTCGGGTGCTAACCAGAGTAGAAATGTTGCGAGTGATGTTTCTATTAAAACATCCCTAGGTGTGGTCTGACATTACTCTGATGTTATACTACCCACAAATGATTCCCATAGCTGCCAGAAATTCTGTAAGGTACCCAGTACCACTTCCTGCTTGCACGACCTAGAGTACATTATGTTTCTTGAAGCTAAAAACCTCATTTGATACACTTGAAAAAATAATAATGTATATTTATTTTAACTCTAATATTTGCATTTGTATGTCTTTCCTGATAGCAAAACACTCTAAAGCCTAAAAATAATTTTAAATTACTTCTGTTACTCCATTTTTCACTTTTGAATTAACTATTATGTGTGTCGGGTAGGGTGGGGGGAAGGCGCATCACTGCAGGGCATAAGTATGTTCATTCTATCAAAATCATAACAGTCAAATTATCTTGATTATTATCAGACTCAAGAAAATCTAACAGTCCTCCTTTAAAAAGTACTTTGTTATAAATATACTTTGCAAGAAAAGAATGATTTTTTTTTCTTTTCCTACCACCCATTTCCCCCAATTTGAAAGCAAACAATTGGGTTCTATTTCATTCAGAGACAAACAACTTTTCATTTTAATATGGTAATCTGCTAATATCATTCAAACTAATACATTTTATTTAATGCAAATTATAGACCTAATAAAATAAAATGGGAATTTAGAAAAATAGCTTTATAGAAAAAATGATAACTAGGCTAATTTTAAAACATACTTTATATTGTAGAAAATTTAGAAGTACTAAAAAGGAAATTATTTTTAGATATTACTAAAGGGCTGTTTCATCATTTTAAACATAACAGAGCACAATCAGCAATCCTAGAAAACAGAATCTACTCACTCCTCACCCCGCCTCCCAAGTTAGCAATCAAGAAAATGGGACCTCTTTTAACTTAAGCTTGCCACCTCCTAGCTATTCCACACTTAGGCTTCATAATATGAGAAACCACAATGAAAGAGTAAAACACCACAAAAACTGGTAAGAAATAACTACTGCCCTGAGAAGTTTGGCTCAGTGAATAGAGCATCAGCCTGCGAATTCAAGGATCCCAATTTCGATTTCGGTCAAGGGCATATACCTTGGTTGCTAGCACATACCCAGTAGGAAGTGTGTAGGAGGCAGCTGATTTATGTTTCTCTCTCCTTGATGTTTCTAATTCTCTTTCTCTCTCCCTTCCTCTCTGTAAAAAATCAAATATATATATATTTAAAGAAATAACTGTCTATATTTTAATAAAGAGCATGCACATTTAACCTGAACTTATCCAAAATTTGAGAAATGAATTTAAGTGAAGCTACAATGACCTTTCATTTCTCAATGAAAATTAAACTTTAAGAACAATGTCAAGAAATTTATTTTAATCTTTACAGGGCACAAAACAACAACACTACTGACCATAAAAGAAAATATAATTACAACTAGTTCTACTCCCTTCCATCTTTATCCCTTTACAGTAAATATGGCAAATAAGCAGTCATTAAAAAGAAATTTTCTTCACATATATCCACAACTGCATTTTTCATAAAAGATAAAAAGGAGAAAATCAAATGTCTACCAAGTGCCAAATGAAAAACAAAATGCAGTACACATCTACACAATAGAATGTTATTTGGAATAAAAAAAAAATGAAATTCTGATATATATTAAGAACCTAAAGCCAGTAACAAAGGTTCAGAAATTGTATGGTTTCATTTATACCACATGTCTAGAATATGAAAATCTATAGAGATGGCAGATTAATGATTTGGGAGAACAGGGATAATGCAGAATGACAGGTAAGGAATGAGGAGTTTCTTCTGGGGGATGATGAAAATGGCCTAAAATTATTCACAATTCTGTGAATAAACATAAAAACACTAAACTGTATACTTCAAAGTGGGTAAATTATATGATGTGAATTTCATCTGAATAAGGCTATTTAAAAAAAGAAATCATTTCAAAACCATATCATGCATTTAGACATATTTATTTTGAATTTCTTCAAGTCTTGGTAACATCTTGTATTATAATTCAACTAGAGGCCCTAGCAGCTGCCAATTGCCAGCCAGCCAAGTACAACCTCCCTTTCCCTGGTCACTTCACTCTGCCAGGGCCTCCCTCCTTCCCCCTCCAGGCCCTTCCCCCTGGTCGAACTCCCAGACAACTCCTGGTCAAAGGGACAATTTGCATACTATTATTTTAATATACAGGAAGTTGAAATTGTTTACAATCCACAGAGCTTATTCAGATTGTACCAGCTTTATGCTTATGTGCATGTATGCATGTGTAGTTCTATGAAATTTTATCACATGGGTACATTTATATAACCATCATCACAATCAACACACACAACTATTTCAATCACAGACTCTCTCCAGATACTTACTTGTGGTTCACACTCAACACTTTCCAGAACCCATCCCAAATCTTTGGCAACTACTAAACTGTCTCCATCTCTATAACTTAGTTATTTGAAAAATCTATACTAAAAGAGAGAAATATGGTAATTGGTCATCACTCCGTGACACACATAACCAAACCAGGAGGCAATATGCAAATTAGCGAGACAAAGATAGTGGTAGCCACAGAGCCAGCCGGAGTGGGTGGGAGGCATGGGTCACCCCTGGTGACAGAGGAAGCCAAGTTTCCCATTTGCCTGTGTTGGCTGCCAAAGGAGGGGCCTGTGGGCAGCAGCCACGGAGCTGGCCTGAGCCCGTGGAAGGCTTGGGTCACCTGGACTGGCTGCTGAGGAAGGCGCTTGCAAACAGCCCTCAGCCCCTCACCCAGGCTGGCCATGCCCCTATGGGGTGAGGGTTCTCACTGGGGGGCGTGGCCAGCCTGCAAACAGCCATCAGCCCTTCACCCAAGCTGGCCAGGCACCCCAGCAGGGACTCCCACCCTGAAGGGGGCATGGCCAGCCTGAAAACCATCACGGGACCCTCACCAAGGCTTCCCCGCCCCCCAAAAACCTCCCACCCGGATCCAAGACACCCTTCAGGGCAAACCAGCTGGCCCCTACCCATGCACTAGGTCTCTATCTTCTATACTAATAAAAGGGTAGTATGCTAATTAGAATGGGAGACCTTCCAGATGTTCTTCTGGACAAAGCCATGGTGGCAGGGTTAAGGTAGAGGCGGTTAGGGGCCAAGATGGGAGGGCAGTTGTGGGTGATCAAGCCAGGATGGAATGGCAGTTGGGGATGAGTAGGCCAGCAGGGGAGCCATTGGGGTGAGCAGGCTGGCAGGGAAGGCAGTTGGAGGCGAGCAGGCCAGGAGGCATAATGGTTAGGGGCAGGCAGACAGGTGAGCAGTTAAGAGCCAGCAACCCCAGATTGCAAGAAGGATCAGGCCTAAATGGGCAGTCAGACATCCTGCGAGGGGTCCCAGATTGGAGAGGGTGTGGCCGGGCTGAGGGACACCCCCCTGTTCCAAGCACAAATTTCATGCTCCGGGCCACTAGTCTCTATACATAAAAGCCTAATATGCAAAATATCCCCTCGGGAGTTCGACTGGCCAGGACTTGGATCACTAGCTTTGATGTATGCTAATTACTAGGAGGTGGCATAGAATGAAGGAAGGCTGTGGCCAGCGGGAAGAGAGGTCCTGGCTGGCAGCTGCTAGGGATTCTCCTCCCTATGCACAAATTTTGTGCACTGGGCCTCTAGTGTTATATAAAAGGAATCACACAATGGGTAAACTTTCAGAATTGGCATTTTTCAATCAGGATAATTCTTTGGAGATCATACAAATTGGATATATCAATGGTTCATTCCTTCTTGATTCTGAGTAGTAGTCTACGGAATGGCTGCACCACTGTTTTAACCAATCATCTGTTTAAGGACATCTGGGTTGTTTCCAGTTTGGCAATATGACAAAGACAGGTGCCACAAAAATTTGTGTGGCTTTTTGAGAAAACATAAATTTTCATAAATGTGGAATAGATATTCAAGAGTGTAATTACTGGATTGTATAGTTAAATACCAATTTTAATATCAACACTGGTAATGTTTCTGAAAAAAAAAAAAATGAAGATCACTTTCAATCTCCACTCTCCACTGACTTTGTTTAATTTAACAAAATTATCCTCTAAAGCTGGCTTTTAACTCAACAATTCTGCTAAAGGACCAAGTACTACACTAAGCATTTTAAATACATTATCCTATGTAATCCTTGCATCAACAATGAACTAGGTATTAATATTATCTCCATTTTACCACTGAGAAAGCTGAGCTATAAAAGAGGCTTAGGAAGTGAACCAGAGTCACACAGCTAGGATGTAAAGAGCTGGGACTGAAATTTAAGCCTGCCTGACTCAGAAGTCTATTTCTTTCATTTCAATACACTGCACCTCCTATTTCTATACTATGTGTGTGTGACTGGATACAAAAAGTATATAAAGCCGAGACCAGTTTGGCTCAGTGGATAGAGCTACAGCCTGGGGACTGAGAGGTCCCAGGTTCGATTCTGGTCAAGAGCATGTACCTTGGTTGCGGGCACATCCCCAGTGGGGGGCGTGCAGGAGGCGGCTGATCGATGTCTCTCTCTCATCAATGTTTCTGTCTTTCTATCCCTTTCCCTTCCTCTCTGTAAAAATCAATAAAATATATATTTTTTAAAAAGTATATAAAGTATACAGTGAGAATTACAGTTCACAAATGAGATTTTTTAAATCAGACATGATCGCTAATGTAGTACATGAATAATCAGCAATAATTTAATAGTCTATCAATATTTACACAAATATTGTATATGGGAAAAGTAAATGAGTACTGGAGGAAAGTTCATATAAACTAATCCTTTAGTTTTTCCTTATGAAGTTTCTTTTGGTTTATTCATTAGTCTTGTGGTGAATAGGAAACCTGGGGACAGGTAAAAAATAAAAAGAAGGAGAAAAAGAAAAAGAAGAAGAAAACAAGGGAATGGAGAGTAATGATGTATGAATTAAAAGCCCTTCAGACACCAAGCAAGTGAAAGAGCAGGGCCTGTGTCCAAGGTGGATTACACATCCCAGATTCTCACTTATATGCCCTCCAATTAGCCCAGGTAGTAAGAGGAGCACTTTCTCAGAGGTCCCGTTAACTGGAACTCTGCAACAGGGACCACAGCACATCTCTATGCCTGCCTAATGCCAAAATAAACAAATCACAACAGGATTCTTCAAAAGCACTGTCATCAGAAATGTTATTAGAGCAAACACTATGATCAAAAATGTCAAAACAAACATTTTAATTTTACAGTTCCTAACATTTTCTGATTTTTCGCCATAAATATTTTTTACCAATATTGCCTTAAATATACTCACACTTGATTGGCAATGATGATAACAATAATTACAGGTATAAAAACTCATCATTTTTCTTTGCTTAAGGAGAAATTAAATGAATATTAGTATGCAACTTGGATACTGTAATGTTTAGTTCTAAATTCACTTTTGGGGAGCACTCAAATAATTTTGAAAATCTAAATAAGTATACCTTGCACAAATTATTAGTCATGTTAACTCCCAACTTTTTACATATAAAAACTAATACAATATGGAGCCATAATGAGAAATTGCAAAAATCTCTTCAAAATTATAATAATCAATTTATGAGACTAACATAGAATAAATAATTTGTGGGACTATAATTATATAGTTTACAGAGAAACCTAGTAATTCAACTTCTAGGAAAGTAACCTACGGAAATAACTGCAGATGAATACCAAGTTGCATTTATAAGAAAAATTATGATATAAAATAAATTGGAATTCTATACATTTCTTAAAAATGCTCTAAAATAGTATAGAGCCTGCAAGATTTAATATTATACTGTTCAATATAAAAATCAGAAAACAGTTACAAAACAATGTGCATGATACACATGAAACCTACTTGCAGTTGAACTGAATTGTGCCGAAGACCTTCCACAATAGAAGAAAACCTGTCAATTCTTCTTTCTTCTCCAGCAGATGTTAAAGCTTCTAAAACATCTTCAAGGCTATTGGAAATTTTGGATTTACTAATTAAATTGCAAACAACAAATAACCCAAATACCACAGTTTAATTGCTTGATTTAACAAACTCTGAAGTCACTACTTCTGGGTAGTAAATAACATTTTTTAAATGGCTTACACAATATGTGTCAGCAGTTTACATAGCATGTATCAATCTCAAAGCAGGTTATTTTGATCCATTTATTCCTCATAAAAATCTTATGATGATGTTTATTCACCAAGCATTTATATAGTGCTTACTATACAGCAGGCACTTTTGAACCAGTTTACAAATAGTAACTCATTTTAATGTATATAATTCTATGAAGTAGGTATTACCATTATCCCATATTAAAAATAAGGCAACTGAAATAGAAAAGGTTAAGCTATTTGTCTCATATCTACTAAATGGTTATGCAAAGATCTAAAACAATATAGTCTGTATAGTAAGTACCATATTAATGGTTTTAACCACTACACTCTACTTCCTCTCAAATATAGTAAGTGAAGGTCTGTTAGCCAGAAATATATACTGGTAAGAAATAATAGTCAAATATAAAAAATAAGTGCTGCAAGAACTATACTTGTTCCTCCTTTAAAAATAGCTATGTTAATCGGACCTGGCATACTGTAGAAGGTCAGAGAGTCTCATAGTTTGTGAATATAGACTTGTAGACCTAAGAGTTATTTACATCATTTTGAATCCTATTCTGAAATAATAATAATAATAATAATAATAATAATAATAATAATAATATGGAGCTAGGAAAAGAGAAAAGAGAATAGCAGAGAAAACAAAGGATAAAGAAAAAAAAAGTGCAGACTGAAAGGTCGCTGGTTCGATCTCAGTCAAAGGCATATGCCTGGGTTGCGGGCTTGATCCCCAGTGGAGGATGTGCAAGGGGCAGCTGATCAATGATTTTCTGTCAATATTGATGTTTCACTCTCTCTCTCCCTCTCCCTTCCTCTTTAAATCAATAAATCAATAAAAAATATATTTAAAAAGAAAAGAAAGAGCCTTAACTGGTTTGGCTCAGTAGATAGAGCATCAGCGTGCAGACTGAAGGGTCCCAGGTTCGATTCCAGTCAAGGGCCTGTACCTTGGTTTGGGCATATCCTCAGTAGGGGATGTACAGGAGGCAGCCGATAGATGTTTCTCTCTCTCATCAATGTTTCTAACTGTCTATCCCTCTTCCCTCCTCTCTGTAAAAATCAATAAAATATATTAAAAAAAAAAAAATAAGGCTGAAACCGGTTTGGCTCAGTGGATAGAGTGCCGGTCTGCAGACTGAAAGGTCCCAGGTTCAAGTCTGATGAAGGGCATGTGCCTTGGTTGCAGGCACATCCCCAGTAGGGGGCATGCAGGAGGCAGCTGATTGATGTCTCTCTCTCATCAATGTTTCTAACTCTCTATCCCTCTCCCTTCCTCTCTGTAAAAAATCAACAAAATATATATTTAAAAAGAACAAAAGAAAGAAAGAAAGAAAGAAAGAAAGAAAGAAAGAAAGAAAGAAAGAAAGAAAGAAAGAAAGAAAGAAAGAAAGAAAGGAAGGAAGGAAGGAAGGAAGGAAAAGGAAGGAAGGAAGGAAGGAAGGAAGGAAGGAAGGAAGGAAGGAAGGAAGGGAGGAAGGAAGGGAGGAAGGATAAGAAAAAAGGGAAGAAGTAAGGAATAAAGGAAAAGAGGAAAGAGAAGGAAAAGAAAGTGTGAGAGAAGAACAAGGAAAGAGGGAAGCATAGGAAGAAGGCAGATGCAGGAAGAGTAGAAGGGAGAGAAAGGGAGAGAAGGAGCACAGGAAGTACCTTACATGACAACATTAAATTCAGCCTGGCAGGAAACTTGAATTGGGGTGGTAAGCACACCATACAATGTACGAATGATGCATTATAGAATTGTACCCCTGAAACTTAATTTTATTAACCAATGTCACCACATTAAAAAATAACTTAATTAAGTTTGCCTTTAGGTTCTTACACCAAAATTAATATGACCTTTTTGAAATGGGAAATGGAAAGTGTTGAGGCTGTATACCTGATTTTGCATGCAGCACTCAGTCTCATCCATTGACACTGTCTATCCTAGCTAATGAAAGAGTAACATGCAAATTAACCATCACTCTCTTGCACCCACAAACCATACCCACCAGCCAATCAGGAGCAAGTTAGCAAATTAACCCCAACCAAAATGGCTGCAGCCATGGAGAGAGCAGGAGGGAGGCTTGGGTTTCCCTGGTGATGGAGGAAGCAGTTTTCCACACACCCTCGCGGGCCCAGGCCTTCACAAAAGGCTACAAAGTTGCAATTTTAGAAGGTAAATAAATCCCAACAAAAATTTCGGCAGACACTGAGCTGGAGAGAGCAGGAGGCTAGGATTGCCCCAGGCAATGGAAGAAATCAACCTTCTACAGCCTTGGCCTGTCTTGGCCCCTGCTTAAGGCTACAAAGTTTCGAATGTAGAAGATAAATAAATCTCAGATACCAGGACCTCCATTTGGTCACCAGTAGGCATACCCGCCTACACACTACCTCAGACATCTCGCACAGAGCACTCCACGGCCCACGGGAATCCCCACCCTGATCAAGGACACCCTTCAGGGCAAACCAGCTGGACTCCACCCAAGCATCAGGCCTCTATCCTATCTAATAAAAGAGTAAATGCAGATTGACCATCAATCCAACACACATGATGGCTGCCCGCGTGTGGTCAAAAATTCTGTCCATGTGGACACAAGATGGCCATCACAAGATGGCCAGGAGGGGAGGGCAGTTGGGAGGGACCAGGCCTGCAATGGAGGGCAGTTGGGGGCAATCAAGCCTGTAGCGGATAGCAGTTAGGGGTGACCAGGTTTGCAGGGGAGGGCAGTTATGGGTAACCAGGCCTGCAGGGAAGGGCAGTTAAGGGCAAACAGGCTGGCAGGAGAGCAGTTAGGCATCAATCAGGCTGGCAGAGGAGTGGTTAGGGGGTGATCAGGCTGGCAGGCAGAAGCATGTTAGGGACAATCAGGAAAGCAGGGAGGCAAGGAGTCGGGAGCCTGCAGTCCTGGATTTTGAGAGGGATGTCGGGACTGCCCGTTTAGGGATCGAACATCCCTCTGGGGGTCCCAGATTGAAGATGGTGCAGGCTGGGCTGAGGGACACCCCCTTCCATACACAAATTTCGGGCCTCTAGTAGTTGTATATGGGGCAGAGGGGTAGAGCTGAGTGTTGTCTGTGGACTCTCCAACTAGGTCTAAATTCAGTGGTGTAACAGTCACCAGTCACAGCAGGATCGCAAGTACAATTTTCAAATGTGTGTAGGAGAGTCCACTTACAGGGCTCTGACTACCTAAATATGAGAGAGCTATTTGCTTGTTCTTTTGGTGGTTTGGTTTTTACAACTTTACTCTTTTAAAACAAATTATTTCAAAAAAATTTAAATGCTTCCCTGTATTAAGAACTGCCAATCTTCTTTATAAAAACAGTTCATCTTTAATAATTACCTTTTTATATGTATGTAATGGTCTTTTAGTTACAGCTCTAAGATGTGAATAATGTAGTTTTTTAATTTATCTTTACTGTTGAAAAATATTATAGCTGTTTCCTTTTTCCCCACTTCTCTCTCCTCCCGCCCCTCCTGTGAATAATGCATTTAAAAGCTTTAGCATATATTTTATGATTGAAAGCTAGTAAAATACAATATTCTCAATCAGTAAAATACAATTCTTTATGTCACTTTCTAAATCTGCCTTACATACAAATTTTCAAATACTATATTAGCTTTTACAAGGGACTATACATGACCTATATTTTGAATTAATTCTATCTGAAAAAATATCATATACAAAGCAGAACTCATTAATATATTTTTCAAAGCCTTCATTTAGAATTTTTATTAGGGTTTGAGTTGAGACCAGTGTGAAATAAATAAGATGAAGAAGTCAGTTTTTCACAGTCTATATGAATCTAAACCAGCTGCTTAAGTATACTTCATTTCCTTAAATTCTAGACTAAAACACAATCGATAATGAAAACATTAAATAACTCGCATTGCATTAAGTCGTTAGAGATGAACAGAAATGAGCTGAGAAAACTTACATGCTCTCCTCCCCCACGATGCACACTGCGGAGAGGAGCTTCACCACGTCTGTCATCACACTGGGCTGCTGGGGATCAATGGCCCTGGCCAGTAAAGACAGACTCCGCTCTTCACTCATAATCCTTTCTAAACCATACTAGAACATTTTGGAAATAAGAAGTTAAATGTTAGTTTCATAAAATAATGTTCTGAAAAAAATGAAGTTATTAAAAAATATTTATAAGATATTTTATACTTAGTAAAGAATATATACAATAAATGATTAACATTCCTAAAACAATTCATAGAAATATACACGTCACATCATAGAAAATACATATTACATCAACCAAATCCAGAAAACCACTCAAAGGTGATTTTGTAACAACTATGACTGATAATTTTTAACACAGATAAGTGACCACTGAAAAAGAGAGAAACATACTAAAATGCTGAGATTTCCAAACAGAGACATATAATGAAGAATCAGATACCGAAATAGATAGTACGGCCATAAGGATCCTTCATGAGAAAGAATATCAGTAAGCGATTTATGACCACAAATATATGCACAATTTCCCAGAGAAATATGCTGTGAACTGCATGTGCAATGTAAAAAATTCAAACTAGTTTTAAGAGAACTATTTCAATATACCTAAAATGTTATCATTTCAACATAGGATCAAAATAAAACATTCACTGATGAGACATTGTACTTTTTTCTCCCTGAGTAATCAAAGTCTAGTATTTTACACTTACAGCACATCTCAGCTCAGACTAGCCACATTTCAAATGATCAATAGCCACATACATATAGCAACCACATTATACAGTGTAGGCCCAGAGAGTAGCCTCTAGTTCATAAACAGGTAAAAGCTGAAGGATGATGTGGGCATATAGAAATTGCCATAAGAAACATATGTATTCTGATTGAAATAATATTATATCATCAGAAAACTACAGTACTTGTAAACACATTATAGAAATGGGATGATTTGGGATAAGATAAAGTTTGATTGTTATTGGCAACTTGTCACATCCAATTAGAAGTAGTTATATTAATAACTTAATGTTTTGATTTAAGGATATATATATATACATCTCTGAAGGCCCTTTTACAATCTATGGAAAACTAATATCAAACCATAAAGAAAGAATAGAATCAGTAAAACAATGCTATTTATCTACCATGCATCCCAGAGAATCCTCTAAAGAGTAAGAAATTGGTTGATCACAGTTACTCCTAAGAATTATAAAGGGCATTATTCCAATTATAAACCTATGAACTATGGCTTACACTCAAAATTAGTACTAGATATAAGTAGCAAAGTTGAATCTATAACAAGTTTAGACCAAATGTTTTGAGTGTTATGAAATTTTAGTTATACTTTCCTACTGTAAATGTCATTTAAAGAAATCTTCACCCTATGCTAAAACACTGCATTTGCCTTACAATACTATACAGGGAACACAAGTACAAAGTAGGAAGGACAAACAAAAGGATCAGTCTTGCCTGGCCATTGTGGCTCAGTAGTTAAGAGTCAACCCATGAACTAATAGACCTCTAGTTCAATTGCTGGTCAGGGCACTCAGCTGGGTTTTGGGCTCAATCCCTGGTAAAGGGCATGCAGGAGGCAGCCAATCAATGTTTATCTGACATTGATGTTTCTATATCTCTATCCTTTATCCTCCTCTTTCTAAAATCAATAAAAGTATATTTTTTTAAAAAGACTTCTCTGCTTTGATGATAGAGAGAAGTTTACAGAGATAACTAGAATGGCCAGGAAATGCTCACTTTCGTGATGTCATGGGCTGTTTCAGACCTGGAAACAAAGAATAAAAAAGCAGGCATAGGGCCAGAAACTACATAATATGCCTTGATAATCATTCCAGAAAATTGTCAGAGGCTTATAAAGTACTACTTAGATCCAATTCAAAAATGTCAGTCAAGGATTACCAAGAACCATGGGACTGGCTCTGTTCTAAGAAGCCTAAGAATTGAGAAAAGCTCGCCGCCAGCATTTCCCCCTCATTTCCCACTCACCTAGTTTTCCTTAGCCAGTGCCTGTCCTTCTGGAAAGATAATCCTGTGGCTCCTCCAAGCAAAGAATTTTCATACTGATTTCTTCCAAGTTATACTACCTACCTTCACTGTCAAGCCCTAAACCATCATGTATAAAGGGTAGGGATGTTCTCTGATTTCATAGTTGTGATAACCATTCTGTGACCCCCAAAGCTTCATCATAGGCACTATTCTCTGATTTTTGCTAATGTAAAAATGGGTAGTTACCATTTTAAGTCTGGAAGGGGACCAGACTGTAACTATTCAGTATCTAAAACTAAAGATAAAATTGCTGCGCACTTGTGTAATATTACCCTCATTCAATTATTTAAAACACAAAGCAAAAGGAAACAAAAAATGTTGACTCTAGTCTGTGGGAGAAATAGTCAACTTACCAGTGCTGGCATGGAAAGTGCATTAAATGAAGATTATTATAAAATTAGAGAGGTGGTGACAAATTGTGGAAGATCTAAGGATGTCTCTCCACTGAATGTCAAAGACCCACTCTGGATTATATGAAAACCCGTGTGTTCTAAACAGGTTCCATTTGCATTCTACACGAGGCCTATTATTACCTAATAGATGGAATCTCAGGCCAATGAAAAAGTGTTGGGTAGGGGAAGGTCAAGACTTCTTGTTCAGTATGTCCAACACTCCATACAAACTGGTGCAGAACAACTCTCCTATCCTTCCTCATCCACACATCAGTGAGTTAATGCTAGGGGCACAGACATTGTGGGGAGTGGGGCTGGCTTCAGGAGTAAAGCACCCTTGCTAGAGAGATACAACTCAAAGCCACATGCAAAAATTTGACTAGAAGGAAGCCCCCCCTTCTTATTATCTTTTAATTTAAATAAATTAACTTTCCATCCTAACTTTTATATTCTTCCTAATATTCACAATCTTTTTCCATTTAAAAATATTAGTTAGTCCATGCCCTGGCTGGTTAGGCTCAGTGGATAGAGCATAGGACTGTAGACTGAAGGATCCTGGATTGGATTCTGGTCAAGGGTACATGCCCAGGTTGCAGTCTCGATCCCCAGTAGGGGGCGTGCAGGAGGCAGCAATCAATGGTTCTCTCTCATCATTGATGTTTATATCTCTCCCTCTCCCCTTCTCTATGAAATCAATAATAATTAGTATAATTTAGTGTTATAAGAAATTCACTTTCACAAATTTGCTTATTAATTACATATGCAATTACTAGTACTGTACAAAATAAGGTACCACATTTTCGTATCCTAAAACCTACACTGATCATCATTAAGGGACCTCTTACAAAGACTGCTCAGTGAGGTACATGGAAAATCACCAACAAGTCTTGGGAAAAAAATAAAAAACATTTATCAAAAATTTTAGACAGATATATTACTAATTCTAAGTGTAACTTAACATTTCATTCTTATTAGCATAACTGATATCAGATATTTCCCTTGAAAATCTTATTAGAAGGGGGAAGAAAGGAGGAAAATATTTCACTGGTTAAAAATAGAAAACTTAGCTTCAGAAAATGTCAAAAAATACATAAATAATTCAGTAAGATAAAAAGAATTAGAAAACATAAGTTGCTACATTTAGGAAAAAATATATAAAATAAATGTTAATAATTTAAATATCAATACTTAGGTGTAAAGTCCTCTAAAGGTTTTTTCTAAACATGAGAATAAGGCAAAATATTAGAAATAAAATTAATCAGAAATATAGAGTTTTGCTATAAACCACAAATCATCACACCACCATAAGTACAATCTCCTCCCCAGCTACTAAAACCACTATCATTACATACACATCCTGAGATAGATGTGTTTAGAAACTGGGTCTAAAAATATGGCATGTGATAGAAAAATTTCTTCAATTAAGTGTAAATCAAGCATGTCAAACTCGCAGTCCATAGGCTATATGTGGCCCAAAATGAATAGTTTTGCAGCTCAGCCAATATAATGGTATGTACAAAAGAGCTTATACAAATTTTATAATACATACATAATTATTAATAACGAACTACAATGTTCAATAATGACTGATTACTATAATTGTGTTGCGTTCATTTCCCTTACACGCCTTACGCTCAGGCAAACCATTTCTCTCCACTAATACTAGCAGAGTATATTTTAGTAGCCAATTGTCATGTCATTATTCTTTTACTGACTGGTTTGGTGTGCACAACAGGAAATATTTCACTTTCAGAGAACAGGTAAAATAAGTTTATTTGTGTTATTCAGTGTCTGGTAAGTTAAGGTTCAAGAAAAAAATAGAAATTTTTATTAAAAATTAACGATTATTCACTTATTTCAGCCCTTTGTATTTAGCATGTCTCTATTGAAATAAACCTATGTTTCTAGAAAATTGAAGTTTTTGTTTTTTTGTGGTCCACAAAACTTAAACCTTAATTATTTGGCCTGTGTTAGCCTTTGAATTTGACATGCTTGTTGTAAATGAAACACTTCAGAAATCTTAACTTCAGTAAAAAGCTTAAAGTGTTTCTCTCTTCTAACATATTCCCTTTAAATAAGCAAACTCTGCAGACCTGTCATATTATTCTTGGTCTGAATAGTACTTGTATTAAGCATCACTATCCCATTTCTGGGACCTGTATATCTGCTTTTGTTACTTGCATTATAGAGTTAAATCTGTAAACTATAAAAAGTTAAGTCTTTCCAACTTGATTCTTTGGTAATAAATATTACTGCAAACCACATTTAATAATCATATATGATTTCAAAGCTGATTAATGTTATAGTTTTGAAAATTAAGAGAGGGAGTTGAGGAAGTAGATGAGAAGAAAAGGGAATAACAAAAAGAAGGATAAAAAGGGGAAGGAGGGATGAAGGAGAGAAAATTAATCTATACTTGAGAAGTTAAGTGCCAGAAGAAGGTCAATTCATACCCAAATTTCTCTGCGGGGTGATAGCTGATTTTCAAATAATTCAATACTTTTTCCATTGTGTATTAAAC
This sequence comes from Lasiurus borealis, assembly GCA_004026805.1. Lineage (NCBI taxonomy): Eukaryota > Metazoa > Chordata > Mammalia > Chiroptera > Vespertilionidae > Lasiurus > Lasiurus borealis. Next base: position 31,169 of record PVJN01016610.1, read on the forward strand.
CGCACATTAAATCAACATATCACTTAAGTGTAAATTCTTTATCACACAGCTCTAATTCTTAAGAATTCTAGAAGAACTAGGGAAAAATGAATACATTATGATTAACCATGTTAATACCTGTGTATTCATCAAAGCCTTTAAACATTGTATGACTCTGTGCTGATTCTTCTTAACAATGGTTTCTTTTCTGTATTGGCATAAAAGATATCACTGTTAGAATTGTAAATAGACATGCAAATATAGCCTAAGTGAAAATAATTAGCAACACTTACGTTTTGCAAGTAATCAGTTTTTCCAAAATGTCCAATAATAACCCGAGCCCCTCACATCCAAAGCTCTCCACCCAACTAAAAAAACAGAGGATAAGGGTAGTTATATATTAAGTCAGTATTTGAAGTTTGGTATAACATGATAATACTATCACAAATATTTTACAGCTGTTATATTCAACTCATAAACACAATAAAAGAATAACACCTTGTATAAAAATCATTCATAATTCATAGGTTCAGCTGTGATAGAAGGAGCAAAAATGGGATAAGTCAGTGATATGCATCCTTATAAGTATTAAGAATTTTCTAAGTTACAAAGTTTAGTTGTTTAAAAAAAAAAAAAAAAACCTTCTAGTTATTTTTAAATGCGAATTTTAATCCTGACCAAACCACTCTATACTGCATAAAACCATAGGTATAGTCACAGAACTGTATGTAATTAGGACATTACTGCCAATAGAGAATACCTCACCTTGGTTATAGAAAAACTACCTTCGTAGAAAAAAATACAATTTTTCAGTGGTGATTTAGAAAGCCTAAGTCAATAAATAAAATGTAACAACCTGTCTTAAAAAAAAGTGGAGAAGAAAATGTGTGTATATTTCTTTGTATACATGTGCTTATTTGTATGTATGATTTGTGTGTCGCCTTTGAAAAACAGAAATTTAAAAACAAAATTTCATCTAATAATCAAAAGCAGCACATTATAAACAATAAAACAAGTTTAAATCATATACCAGGATATAATAACATTTTCTTTCTTAAAAATACAATATAATATATTCCATGAAAATAAGGGAAAAGCCAAATGCAACATTTTTATATAAAAAATTAAAGTATTTAAAAATTCACCTTCATTTTGTACCCATCTATGAACACAGTTTAATCACCTATTAATACTCAGAATTTCTGATTTTACCTCCCCACCTCAAAAAAAAAAAACAAAAAACAATTTGCGATTTAGATCGGCAGACTCTTGTCAGATTGTTTTTACTCATTTCTTTTCTGTGAAAAACATGTAATAACTACTCAATAATGCAGTAAATGATAAAGGTACTCCTCTGTAAAAGAATACATGGAAGATCATTACATAGTTAAGGGGGTGAGGGAGTGAAATAGAAGTTGGTGTTTTCAAGCCTGAATGCTACTTCAACAGTGAAGTTTACTCTGCATTACCAACAACAGGCGTAACCTGTAGGCATTTCAATTCCTGCTTTTGTGTTTCATGAAAACCCCTATAGCATCCCATTAACTGTTTGTCTTGTTGACCCCTACTCTGTATTTATTCTTATTGCACAAGTGGCAGGGAAGCTTGAAATCAAACACATCAGGAGGAATTTGAGAGTTTTCTTGGGCTGACACTGAGGAGTGGACATCAGGCCCTCCTGTGTTAGTACCTCACAATGGGACTTCAATGTTTTGTTTTAAGTAAATTGTTAACAATCTTATATACAAAAATATATCCATAAATATATTTTGAAAGTAATATAAATGGTTTAGGATAATTATACTACTATCACCTTCAGTCATTGTGGACAATAAAGTTACTATTCCTAAAACTGCCTTATACCAAAATACACAAATTTAACATTATGCTCATATAACAAAAAGACTTTATTGTATTTAATATGCTTATCTGAGAGTCTACTATAAAATTTAGAAGGCATATCAATCTAGAGAATTCAAGATATGTGTTCTGGTCTGAGTGATTAGTAATAGAACATAACTATTTTAAGAATTTATTACCACTAATATAACCACTATGACTAGAATACAGAAGTTCTCAAATCAAGTATTTCTGAACCCGCTATATACCACTCTTCTGCACTATATAATATGAATCAATAAAGTAAAACTTACAGCCCTAGCTGAATTGGCTCAGTGGATAGATCATCAACCTGTGGACTAAAGGGTCCTGGGTTCCATTCCAGTCAAAAGCACATGCCCAGGTTTCGGGCTCAATCTCCAAAAGGGGGTATGCAGGAGGCAGCCAACAATGATTCATTCTCATCATTGATGTTTCTATTTCTCTCTCCCTTTTCCTTCCTCTCTGAAATCAATAATATATACTTTTTAAAAGTAAAACCTGCATCCATTCATATTTATTACATATAAATTAATTCTCTATAAAACAAAGTTGAATATAAAGAGGCATCATATCTAATAACTTTATACTACACACTTTTAAATCATGGTGGGAAATAATTTATCAACAACCATAAAACCAGAGGTTGGCAACAGTCTTATCAAAGGCAACTTATATTTTACATTTCATAAAACATAAAAACAAGAAAAGTGGAACAGGGGTAAAAAGAGGAAACTAGGATGCCTGGTAACAAAAGAAACACTATAATTTTGAAACACAAAAAGGAAGCTGATAAAAGTATTCATTGAAAAATAATCAAACACAAATTAAATAGGCATAAAAAGTCTCCCTGTTTTCTAAAATATATGAAAGGCCAATATATTATTGTATTAACAAGTTGCCACCCACAAACCCCTTCTCTCAAACCTTTCTCCCCACCACTATTATTTTCAGCAATATTATTTTTAAGAATGGTGCAAATATCAGTTCCTATCTCTTCGGGAAAAGATGTTCAAGGTAAAAAGTGATATTGAGTAGGTAGGTCTGCAGTCCTGACAGAGTTTTATTGAAATCCATAGCTTTCTACAAAAATAAAAAATTTCTCATCATCAGTATAAGAAGCAACCTGGGAAAAAATTACCACCTGATCTATAAATGATCAATCTTCAGGAAACAAAATCTGTACCATTTATTCTGTGCCTGTCAACACAGTAGCACCAGGCATTGGGTGGCTTAACTATAAACTGCATTCATGCCGAAACCGGTTTGGTTCAGTGGATAGAGTGTAGGCCTGTGGACTGAAAGGTCCCAGGTTCGATTCCAGTCAAGGGTATGTATCCTGGTTGCGGCCACATCCCCAGTAGGAGGTGTGCGCAGCTGATCGATGTCTCTCTCTCATCGATGTTTCTAACTCTCTATCCCTCTCCCTTCCTCTCTGTAAAAAAATCAATAATAATAATAATAATAATAATAATAAATATATATATGTATATACATATATATATATATATATATACATACATACACACACACACACACACACACACACACACACACTGCATTCATGGATGAATAAGCATTGTGCAAATGTTTTTCTTCATGAACAGAAATAGCATAGAGATTACTATGGCATTTGTATTGGGGAAAAATTACTTTAAAAAAGCAAAAAGTAATGTGCTGAGTAATAATTTAACACAAAATCTACCTCTTAAAATTCTTTAACAGGAAATATCAAACCCTTCTCTTGTAATTCCTTTAAGGGAAATTGCTAAATATATTACCATTTAGCACTTCCTAGTCTCAATGTAAGAGAAAAGAAAAAGTGAAGCGGTAACAGAAGGGGGTGGGGAAGAGAACAGGTCTCTAGGATTAAATGTTCAAACCACCTTTAAATGTTCAAAGGATTTTAGGCTTTCAAATGCAGTAATTACTTCCAGAGATGCAGGATAAAAGCAAGTGTGCAAAGTGGTTTCCAAATTATTATTGGCTTCATGAAGCAAATACAGTCACCTCATTGAGCAGAAGAGGCAACAGTCAGGTGTCAGCTTTACTTTCTAGCCAAAGGAACAAAGCACTAGGAGTATATGTTTCCCACAGACTAAAGTTCAAGTTATTAGCATCTTGCTAAATGTGCCCTAAGGGAGAGAGAGACAAATGCATCATGATTGTCAGAGCTGGAATAAAAGCTACCCAGATCTTAGAAGCAATCTTACCTGGCTCATACACCTAGAATAGGGACCATTTCTTATTTGTCTTTAAATCTCCAGCACCTAGGACAGACTAGACTGAATAAGTGGTTTTAGAATGAAACTGAATCTCCTTCCAATTTTATATAGAAGTAATAGAGAGGATAAGGTCACTTAGAAAGAGGGAGGATAAGGTCACTTAGAAAGAACATCTAGATCTGTGATGCTCAGGCGTATGCCCTTACTTTATATATATAGAAAAAGACATAAAGAGAGGATGTGTTCCATGCAGCATCACTGAGCCTGCCTCAAACTTCATGCCAGGAACATCAATTCTGATTTTGAAAATGGTACTTATCCATAGTGAACCACGGATGATGAATTTGAAGACTGTCCTGCATCACAATTTAGGACTTGATTGTCTGCAGCTGGAAGGGTAAAGTTTCATCACTACTAACATTCATTGCTCATTAACAAAGTCAGCCAACCTTTAATACGGGCTCACTGGGTGCATGATACTTATGAGAAACACAAAAATGAATAAAACATGTTTTCTGCCCTTGAAAGGACCACAGACTAGTGGTTGAAACAAATGTTGAGCAAGATTATTCCCATAATGTAATAACAAGTGTTATAATCATGGTTCTAAGGTAACAGAAGGTATAGCATCTACCTCTTGGGAACAAAGTAGCTGGTGTCATGCAAAAGAAGAGAGGTTTCTATGCAAAAGGAAATACATACTAAGACATTAAATATAAAAGATGGGGCCCGTACTGAGAACCATAATAGCTGTATCAAAGATAAAACCAAGCAGGTAGGAAGGAGTTTGATTTTGTAAAAACCTATATTCAATGCCCTGACAATGAAAAGTCATTAAAGGATTAAATGCGTTAGGCAAAGTAATCCCACCTCTGCCTCCCCTCAAAAAGATAGCCTAACACCAAAACCTATGAATATATCAGCTTGCACTGCAAAGAGAGATGAAAAAGGGAATTGAGGTTGGAGAAATTAACATTGCTAATCAGATTATTTTAAGATAGAGAAATCACCCTAGATTATCCAGGTGGGTCCAATCTAATTACATGGTTCTTGAAAACTGAGACACTTTGCTAGCTGAGTAACATGAGATGAATAAAGAGAAGCAAAATATGAGAGGAACTCAACCTGCCTTTCCAGACTTTTAAGATGGAGGGAGAGAAACATGAGGTAAGGAATGGAGGTGGACTCAAAAAGCTGAAATAGTCCGGCCGGTGTCGCTCAATGGCTGAGCATCAATCCACAAAGAGGTCACCAAGATTCCTGATCAGGACACATACCCTTGTTGCAGGCTCAGCCACCCAAACAGGAGACATGCAGGTGGCAGCTAATCAATTATTCTCTCTCACCATATGTATCTCTCTCTCTCCCCCTACCTTCATCTCACTGAAATCAATAAAAAATTTAAAAGTTATTTTTAAAAAGCTGAAATAACCCTAAATTGATAGCTAGCAAGGAAATAAGGATGTCAGTCCTACTACTGCAAGGAATTGAATGCTTCCAACAACTTGAATAACCAAGCAATGGAGTTGAATCTTCTCATGTATGAACATGGGGTATCTCTCCATTAACTTGGAACTTCTTTGATTTCCTTCATCATTATTTTGTAGTTTTAAACATAAAAGTCATATACATGATTTTAGATTTGCATCAGAGAATTTGTTTTTGAACAGTAGTAAAGGATATTGTTTTACAAAAATTTAATACTAGTATATGGAAATACAATTGATTTGTTTTCCAGGCTAAAAAAAAAAGACCACATAACATAAATTGACCCTCTTAACATGTAAGTGTACATATAGTACAGTATTGTTAACTTATTGTATAACATATCTCTAGTACTTTTTCAACTTGCGAAATACAATTGCTATTTGACTTGAATCTTGCAATCATGCTAAACTCACTAATTCTAGGAGTTTTTGTAGAATCTTCTAATTTTTCTATGTAAACAATCATGTGCTCTGTGAATAGGAACACTTTTATTTCTCCCGTTCTGATTCATATTCTTTTTATTTCATTTTCTCGTCTCTGCTTTAGCTAGAATTTCTTGTACTGTATTTGAACAACAGTGGTTAGAGCAAATAACCTTAGCCTTGTTCCCAACCTGAGGGGAAAGCATTTCACCATGAAATATAATATTAACTGTAGGATTTTTGTACATTTCCATTATTAAGCAGAGAAAGTACACCTCTGTATTAGTTTCTGAGAATTGCTCTAACAAAGTGACTCAATGTGGGATTCTGGAGGCTAGAAACCCAAAACCAAATTGTCAGAAACTCTGGGTAACAATCCTTCCTTGGCTCTTCTAGCTTCTGGTGGTAGTTGTTTATACAGGATTCCATACTTCTATCATGAATTCCTGTGTGAAATTTTTTCTTCTTATAGGAACATAAATTATAAATATTGTTAACTTATTGTATAACATATCTCTAGTATTTTTTCAACTTGTGAAATACAATTGCCTACCCTACACCTTTATGACCTCATCCTAATTAATTGCATCTGCAAAGACCTTCTTTTCAAATAAGTTCAAATTCCTAGGTGCTGGAGATTAGGACCTAAAATATTTCTTTCTGAGGAACACAATTCAATCCACAACATGTATTTCTGTTTTCCCAAGTTTTTTTTTTTTTTTTTCATGAATAGGTGTTTTCTCTGTCTCTCCCCCTCTTTTCCACTCTCTCTAAAATCAGTGGGGAAAAATAACCTGAGGTAAGGATTAATGAAAAATAAAATAAAATAAAAAGTGAATAAAAGTGTGTAGTAAATACTGACAAAAGTATACAAAGGACGCTGAAAGAGGTAGCTACCTACTAACCTAACCTGTAGCTAGAAAAGAAAAAATATCGAATTAAAGAAAACTGTGCCTATAATCTTGACATGGAAAGATGCTAATACATCTTAAGGTTAAAAAGTAGTAGTAAATTATAGAAGTTCCCTATAAATTTGGGAGATTAAACCCTTATCGGAGATAACTGGCAAATATGTTCTCCCATGCTCTGGGCTTTCTTGTTGTTTTGTTGATGGTTTCTTTTGCTGTGCAGAAGCTTTTTAGTTTGAAGTAGTCCCTTTTATTTATTTTCTCCTTAGTTTTCATTGCCCTAGTAGCTAGCTGTATTGGTAAAGATACTGCTACGACAAATGTCTGCTATTTTGCTGCCGATGGCTTCTTCTAAGATTTTTATGGTGTCCTGTCTTACGTTTAAGTCCTTTATCCATTTTGAGTTTATTTTTGTGTATGGTGTAAGTTGGTGGTCTAGTTTCATTTTTTTGAATGTATCCATCCAATTTTCCCAGCACCATTTATTGAAGAGACTGTCTTGATTACATTGTATGCTCTTGCCTCCTTTACGAAATATTAATTGAGCATAGTGACTTGAGTAGATTTTTGGGTTCTCTGCTCTGTTCCATTGATCTATATGTTTTTTTTGTGGCAGACCCAGACAGTTTTGAGAACAGTGGCTTTGTAGTATAGCTTGATATCTGGTATTGTGATCCCTCCAACTTTGTTCTCCTTTCTCAAGATTGCTGCAGCTATTCAGGATCTTTTTTTATTCCAGATACAGTTTTGGAGAGTTTGTTATAAATCTTTGAAGTGTGCCGTTGGTATTTTAACAGGGAATTCATTTAATCTATAGATTACTTTTTGGGTATTATGGACATTTTAATGATGTTGATTCTACCAATCCATGAGCACAGAATAATCTTCCAGATATTTATGTCTTCCTCTATCTCTTTTTTCAATGTTCTGTAATTTTCTGAGTACAGATCCTTTACCTCATTTGGTTAAATTTATTCTTAGGAACCTTAATTTTTGTGTTGCAATGGTAAGTGGGATTTTTTTTTTTTTTTTTTTTTTAGTTTCTCTTTCTGTGAATTCATTATTGAAGTATAGGAAAGTCATAGATTTCTGGGTGTTAATTTTATATCCTGCTACATTGCCAAATTCATTTATTAAGTATAGTAATTTTATGATGGGAGTTAAAGGAAGATAAACAATCCAATCAAAAAATGGAAAATGAACGTAGACACCTTTTGAAAGAGGACATATGGAAGGCCAAGAGACACATGAAAATATACTCAAAGTCACTAATCATCCAAGAGATGCAAATCAAAACAATGAGGAACCATCTCACACCTGTCAGAATGGCTATCACTAACAGATCACCAAAGGACAAGTACTGGAGAAGATGCAGAGGAAAAGGAACCCTAGTGCACTGCTGCTGGGAATGCAGACTGGTGCACCACTGTGGAAAAAAATATGGCATTTCCTAAAAAAATTAAAAATGAAATTTCCATTTAATCCAATAATCCTGCTTCTAGGAATATAACCCAAGAAAACAGAAAGACCAATCAGAAAGAATATATGCACTCTTATGTTCATAGCAGCTCAACTTACAATAGCTAAGATTTGGAAACAGCCTAAATGCTCATCAGCAGATGAGTGGATTAGAAAACTATGGTACATCTACACAATGGAATACTATGCTATTATGAAAAAAGAGGGAATTCTTACTAATTGCCACAGCATTGGAAATGGAGAGCATTATGCTAAGTAAAATAAGCCAGTCAGAGAAAGATAAATATCACATGATCTCACTCATTTGTGGAATAAACAACATAAACTGAGGAACAAAAACAGAACCAGAATCATAGAAGCATCAACTAGACTATCCAACTTATGAGGGAAGGCAGAGGGTGCGGGGGTAAGAAATCAACCAAAGGATTTGTATGCATGCATATAAGCATAACGAATGGACACAGAATGGGGGTGGAGGAATGTGCTTAGGGTTGGGAGTGGCTGGGGAGAGATCAAAGGGGGAAAAAGGAGACTTATGTAATACATTAAACAATAAAGAACTTACTTTTTTTAAAAAAAGTAGTAATGTATTTTTTTTATTTTTGTTCTAAATATGTTTTTGTGCATATCAAAAAATGTTTGCATGTACACTTTGCTATACAAACACATTCTTAGTCGTTTTCTACTTAATCAACTCATTCAATTACCTGCTGGTTTTCATTCCATGTATGAAACACTAATATGCACAGTGTAATAAACACTCAAGACTAATGTTCCACTCTCTCATACATTCACTTGCTTCAGTCCCAACCAAGTATCAGTTGGGTTTATTTCCAAACTAATTCAAGAATCATAATGCAGTATAGGTTTGTTTTATGCAATCAGCCTGTACCTATTCCAAGAAAAGGTCTAGGCTCCACCACAAATGTTCATAGAAAAATCAAAATGTATATTTATAGCCTATATAATAAAAAGGGAATATGCAAATTGACCATCACTGCAACATATAAGATGGCCACTCCCATATGGTCAAAAATGGACACAAGATGGCCAGGAGGAGAGGGCAGTTGTCGGAGATCAGGCCAGTAGGGGAAGGCAGTTAGGGGTGACCAGGTCAGCAGTGGAGGGCAGTTAGGGGCAATAAGGCAGTTGGAGGTGACTGCCTGGAGGATAGGGCAGTTAAGGGGACCCAGGCTTGCAGAGGAGGGCAGTTTGGTGGACCAGGCCTACAAGGGAGGGCAGTTTGGAGGAACCCAGACCTGTAGGGGAAGGCAATTGGGGCGGACTCAGGCCTGGAGGGGAGGGCAGTTGTGGGGGACTCAGGTCTGCAGAGGAGGGCAGTGGGATCAACCAGGCTGGCGAGGGAGGGCAGTAGGGGTGACCAGACCTGTAAAGTAGGGTAGTTGGATGTGACCAGGCCTGCAGGAGAAGGTAGTTGGTGGGGGGACTGGTCCTGCAGGGGAGGACAGTTGGAGGGGACCCAGACCTAAGGGGAGGGCAGTTGGGGATGACTAGGCCTGCAGGGGAAGACAGTTGCAGGGGGACCAAGCACACAGGGGAGGGCAATTGGGGGCAACCAGGCTTGCAGGGGAGGGCATATGGGGTGACTGGGCCAGCAGATGAGGACAATTAGGAACAATCAGGCTGGCAGAGGAGAAGTTAGGTGTCCATCAGGCTGACAGGGGAATGGTTAGGGGGTGATCAGGGTGGCAGGCAGAAGCAGTTAGGGGTACTGAGGCAGGCAGGCAAGCATTTGAGAGCCAGCAGTTCTGGACTGTGAGAAGGATATCTGACTGCCCATTTAGGCCTGATTCCACTTCCTCTGTAGACACATACTTCCAATCAAGAAATTATAGTGCCTTTCCAGTGGGATCAGGCCTCAATGGGCAGTCAGACATCCCTCGAGGGGTCCAAGATTGGACAGGGTAAAGATTGAGCTGAGGGTCACACACAAACCTCTCCCTCTGCCCCCATGAATGAATTTCATGCACTGGGCCTCTAGTTTTAAATAAATAAATAAAAATATTTAAAGCATTATTTGAGTCACTTATTTTATGATTCCCTACTTTATCTAATATTTTTAACAAACAACCCTGGCCAGGGGTCTCAGTCAGTTGGAGCAGCATCTTACACCAAAGGGTTTCAGGTTCGATTTCCAGTCAAGGCACATACCTAGGTTGTGAGTTGAATCCCTAGTCAGGCACATACAGTAAACAATCTGATCAATGTTTCCCTCTCATATGTTTCTCTTCTCTCTCTCTAAAATCAATAAAACTGTATTCTCCTCAGGTTAGGATGAACAAACAAACAAACAAAAAACATTAAACAAGAGGACTTCCTCAGTAAGCATATACTTCCAATCAAGAAATTACATTGCGAGAAGAATCCAAGATGGCGGCATAGGTAAACACCTACACTGCTGCCTCGCACAACAATTTCAAAACTACAACTAAAAGACAGAACGGACATCATCCAGAACCATAGGAAAGCTGGCTGAGTGGAAGTTCTACAACTAGAGGGAAAGAGAGGGGCTCACAGAGACCCAGAGGAGCTGCAAAAAGCTGAGGTACGGAGATGCGCACGTGGAGAGAGCGGATGCCAGAGTGCCTGGCTGGTTTTCTCTGAAGGGAGGGAGACAGAGACTCTCAAAGGCATTGAACCCCCTTATCCTATGACACTAAACTCTAGATCCAGCCGAAACTCATAAGGGGGGAGTTTGGACTGTGAAAAGGGAGAAGTGTACGGAAATTTAGGGGAGTCGCAAAGATCAAAGGCCTGGTGGCACGCACAGCACTGCGCACAGGACAGATTGCAGATTGTGCCGCTGGCTTTCGCGAGTAGGCAGGAGACAGACCCTCCCAACTGTGCCACTTCTGAGTCCACTAAGCCCCTGTTTTGGGCGAAACCCTGAGGACCTAGTCTCAAGTGGTCCTGGTGTGCAGGGGAGCCAGAGGGGCAGTGGTCTAGAGGCACTGCGGACGCTCGGGCACAAGGACGGCTCCAGCGATTACCCAGTCACGTGAGACTCAGGGGCCTGAAGGGCGGGGCCTACCGGAAGGCAAGGTGGTCCCTTAAGCCCTGAGACTCCACCCATCCCAAGCTCAACAGAGGCTTCTTCGGTTTTGCAAGTCTGGTATCATAAAGCTGAATTCAACACAGAAGATTCCCCAGTATAGTGAAAATGCCAAGACAAAGGAAGGGATCACAAACAAAAGAAATGGAAGAAAAAAAACAACTGGACATAGAGTTCAAAACTACACTTATAAGGTTTTCCAAGAATATGCTAGAAAAGTTGGATAAATTTAGTGAGACCCAAGAGGAGTTGAAAAAGGACATACTAGAGACACTGACTGAAATATAAAATATTATACAGAGTCCTAACAGCAGACTAGAGGAAGGCAAGAATCAAGTCAAAAATTTGAAATATAAAGAAGCAGAAAACATTCAACTGGAAAAGCAAGAAAAGAAAAGAATCCAAAAATGTGAAGATACTGTAAGGAGCCTCTGGGACAGCTTCAAGCGTACCAATATCAGAATTTTGGGGGTGCCAGAAGAAGAGAGAGAGCAAGATACTGAAAACCTATTTAAAGAAATAATGACTGAAAACTTCCCACATCTGGTAAAAGAAATAGACTTACAAGTCCAAGAAGCACACAGAACCCCAAATAAAAGGAATCCAAAGAGGACCACACCAAGACACATCATCATTAAAATACCAAGAGCAAAAGACAAAGAGAGAATATTGAAAGCAGCAAGAGAAAAACAGTTTATTACCTACAAGGGAGCACCCATACGACTGTCAGCTGATTTCTCAACAGAAACGATGCAGGCCAGACGGGAGTGGCAAGAAATATTCAACGTGATGAATAGCAAGAACCTACAATCAAGAATAATCTATCCAGCAAAGCTATCATTCAGAATCGAAGGGCAGATAAAGAGCTTCACAGATAAGAAAAAGCTAAAGGAGTTCATCAACTCCAAACCAGTATTATATGAAATGCTGAAAGCTACTCTTTTAGAAGAGGAAGAAGAAAAAGGTAAAAGACAAAAAATTATGAACAACAAATACATATCTATCAACAAGTGAATCTAAAAATTAAGTGAATTAAAAATTTGATGAACAGAATAAACTGGTGAATATAATAGAATCAGGAGCACAGAAAGGGAATGGACTGATAATTCTCAGGAGGAAAAGGGTAAGGGGTGTACACG
>PVJN01016611.1:0-42090 GCA_004026805.1 Lasiurus borealis
TGGGAGAAATGGATGTTTGAGAGACAAATCAATAGTGACCACTACATCTGTTTGTTTTAGAATGAAAATAAATAATGCATATAAGTGCACTTTGAACTTTAAAGCATTGTACAAATGTAACAGATGAAAGATAAGAAAGCTGCTTCTATGTTACCATCTTAAATATGCTCAGGTATGAATATTTTAGGAGCTAAAAACACTAATTTTCTTAATGACTAACCTTGAATCAATAAAATCCATTATCTAAGTTGTAAGCTTATACATACATGTTTTTCATGGAACTCATAAAGCTGTTTTAACTTCAAATTAAAATTTTCTATCGATAATTTTATTTATATATTTTTTGAGTTGCTGCCCTCCCTGCTTATCAAAAATTGCCCACACCTTTGATCTTATCAGCTTTCTTTATTTATTCCTAGAGCAGAATAAGTGCATGAGTTGTCAAACAGAGGAAGGGTTTATTTTGAATTGTGGGATCCCAGTGATATAGGAGGGAATGTAAAGTTTTTAAATATCTTAGAGCAGCAAAAGGAATGAATGAATGAATGAATGATGGGAGGATGGGGAGGTGGACATCACAGAATTTTAAAATTGAGATGAATCATAGGAAGGTAGATCGCTGATATCTTTAATGCTAGAGCAGTGCTTTTTCTGACCACGAGGTGGGAGGCTTTGAAAACTTGTTTACTTTGCTGTTTTGCTACGGATCATGGACTAGTTCTTTTATTTCTTATTTTTAAAAAAATATATTTTATAGATTTTTTACAGAGAGTAAGGGAGAGGGAGAGAGAGTTAGAAACATCGATGAGAGAGAAACATCAATCAGCTGCCTCCTGCACACCCCCTATTGGTGATGTGCCCGCAATCCAGGTACATGCCCTTGACTGAAATCTAACCTGAGACCCTTGAGTCCGAAGGCCAGTTCTATCCACTGAGCCAAATCGGTTATGGCTGAGTTAGTTCTTTTAATCAGTCAACTGGTTACCTTTAGTGCAGGTATCTGTGTTCTCAGACTGTGTAACATTATCACTAGATGGTTTATATATTTTTTTTTTAAGTAAAACAACAGATAAATCTTTTAATCTTCTAAGTAGTCAGCATCATCTATATCAGTTACTTCGCTTCCCCCACTGTACACACAAAATAACCTCAAACATGGCTTGCTTAAATGAAAATGCAGAAACAGTGTGAGTGCTTGGAATAATATACAGTACATATTTTTATTTTCATGAAAGTTGCTATCTTAAAGATTTCTCTGCTTTCAGTATATGTAAAAGAGTATATGTGTTGATGTATACACACTTACACTTACATATATGTATTTAAACTGAATAAATATATAGACTTAATTGTTATATTTTTATAGTTGTTATAATTATTGTTGTAAATATACAGAATAAATCCCTTCACCCTTGGGAAGAATATTTATGTTAATGACAGTTTTTGTAAGTAGTGCGATTTGGGATGATGTTTGCTTTTAAACTTTTTATACTTCTCTGTATTGTTGGAATTTTCAGATATGATTATGTATTATTTTTTACCATCAGAAAAAAAGAAGAAATGTTTTTTATTTTGAGTATAGAAAGTGGAATCCTGGGATGTAGGATGTTTTCTTCCAGTTTATTTTTTTAACATATAATTCTGCTGTCATAAGTGTGCCTCAAATACACTCAGACCTTCATAATTCTGCTGTCATATAATTGTCATTATTTTAAAAATTAGGCTTATTAAAATTATTTACTTAAAATTTAAGGTTGAAATTGGCCATATGATAACTCTTGATCCCAGTGTACTTTATAAAAGTGGTGGAGTTCTGAATATTTTGTAATTATTAATGATCTATTTTTTAAACTTGTTTGGTTTTGACTTGGCAGTATATTAGAGTACAGTATATAGAGTCAAAGTTATAGTCAGAGTTTCCTTTAGTAAAAAAGGAAGTGAAAAATGGTTTTTCCCTTACACCCAGTCTGTGTCATGTTTATTTTCTATTTCTCTGAAATACTTATTTTATATTCTAGTAATGAATACTTTCAAATGACAGGCAAATATAGTAGGTAATGTAATAGAGAGAGAAGAGAAAATTCTCGTTATTACACTAGTTTTATTGTGTGGAGATTCATGGCTACAAGGCCATTTAATAAAATACTAATTTGCCAAGACTGGTTTTGCTCAGTGGATAGAGCGTTGGCCTGTGGACCGAAAGGTCCCAGGTTCGATTCTGGTCAAGGGCATGTACCTTGGTTGCGGGCACATCTCCAGTAGGGGGCGTGCAGGAGGTGGCTGATCATTGTCTCTCTCTTATCGATGTTTCTAACTCTCTCCTTTCCTCTCTATAAAAAATCAGTAAAATATATAAAAAATACTAATTTGGCATGGAAAAATAGCCTACTATAATAGTTCGGAGTTAAACTAGTAGGTATCAATTGTTGGTGATGTTAAAAAACATTTAGTGTTTGTAGATGCATTTTTAAAAATTGATCTTAGAGGAAGAGAGAGGGAGATAAAGACAGAGAGAGAGAAAGAGAGAGAGAAACATCTACGTGAGAGAGAAACATTGATGGGTTGCTTTCTGCACACTCCCTTACCAGGGATCTAACCCGAAACCTGCTATGTGCCCTGACAGAAAATTGAACCCACTCTCACCTTTTGGAATACGACACTATAACTGGCCAGGGCTGTAGATACATATTTTAGAAGACATTATTTCATTTTTTCCGTTTATTCCAGGGACCTGAAAACAATATGAATAGTGTGAATTATAAAGAAGTGTAAATTATAAAGATGTGGAATCTTGTAATACCAATTGTCATTTAAATATGGAATATTACTTACTGACTCTTTTTTTCTGTTACATGAGTGTCAAGGCATATTGTGGCTAATTTTTTAAAACATATTTGAGATTCTGAAAATACTTGTAGTTAATACAATATCAAAATATAATTGGCCTTTTAAAATCATTCTTTTGAGTATTTTGTGATAATCTGTTGAAAGTTGATAACTGGCATGATGCATATTGTGTGCTTATTATATGCTCTGATGTTTATCTAAATACCCTACAAATGAAAGTTGTCTTTTGAAAACTGAAAAATAAAATCCTGAACTTTGGGAATGAAATAATTAAATAAGCTAAAATAAATTTTACTATATACACTTGTTTAAATTTTTCCAACTGAAAATTAATTTTTTTATCCTTACCAGAGGATATGTTTATTGATTTTAGAGAGAGGCAGGGGGAGGGGGGAAGAGAGAGAGAGAGAGAGAGAGAGAGAGACATGGATGTGAGAGAGAAACATCCATTGGTTGCCTCCTGTAGGTGTCCCGACTGGTATTGAATCCTCAACCTAGGTGTGTGCTTTGACTGGGAATTGAAACCTGCAATCTTTTGGTGTATGGGACAATACTCCAACCAATTGAGCCACCTGGCCAGGACAGTATTTTGAGTTTACCAATCTCCAATCTCTCTCTCTCTCTCTCTCTCTCTCTCTCTCTCTCTCTCTCTCTCTCTCTCTCTCTCTCTCTCTTTCCATATATATATGTTGTGTGTGTGTGTGTCTATGTGACAAAGTAAATGAGATAAGAAAAATGAAAAATGTACAAATTTTAAATATAATCCTTGTAGTCCTTGTTGTAGAGCTGGGAGTGCTACCACTTACTAAAGGGAAGAGAAAAGGGTTTATGGAGAAGGCAGTTTGTACCAAAGATTCTCAGTCCTGACATCACATTAACAATTTTTCTGGGGAAGTTAAAAAAATGATAGATATTAGGTGCTTATCCATATTAATTTGTATTTGAGTCTGAGGATGGGGCCAGGAGACTAATAATATATTTTAGGATTTTCACAGGTGGTTCCAGCATTGAAAATGACTGATTTATCCTTCTCTTTATACATATCTGTTAGCTCTTTTTTGAAAAATTGACTTCCTTTTACTGTACTTTCATGTTCTTTTTTTATTTGGGAATGGAGGTATGAAGATAGACAAGAAATACCTAAAAAATATTTGCCAGAGGATCAGGTTAATGAAGTGATTTCTTTTTATAATTCCATACCCAGAATCCTATTTATTGCTCGTTAGCAATTTTTAAAAAAAATATTTTTATTGATTTCAGAGAGGAAGGGATAGGAAGAGAGAAATAGAAACATCAATGATGAGAGAGAATCATTGATTGGCTGCCTCCTGAACGCCAGCCCCCCTACTGGGGATTGAGCCAGCAGCCCGGACATAAGCCCTTGACTGTATTGGAACCTTCAATTCGCAGGCTGACATTCTATCCACTAAGCCAAACTAACTAGGGTGCTTGTTAGCAATTTTTGATAAGCATAGCACCAAAATTAGAGGATTTTTGACATTTGGAAAATTTGTTAAAGGGAAATATGTATCAAAAATAAATTCAGACCTCAATTTGGATGACACGGGAAATCTTAAACTTCAGTGGTAAAAATTATATCTTTTAAATTTAAGTTATAAAAAGGCAAGAAGAATTGTTGCTCTTCAAAAGTTTTTAGTTTTAGGATATGTTTATCATATTTACAGTATTGTTGAGTTGTATTTTTTCATCTGAAGGGACATTAATGGATTTTAACTGCACTTCTGCTTTATTCTCTTTGTACAGTTTTTGACAAATAACTACATCTGTTTTTCCCCTCAGTGAAACAGATGTAGTTATTTATAGTATATTATATACATATAGTATATTGTATACATAGAATATTGTGTATATTGTACATAGTTAGTGAATGTTTACATATGTAAACATTGATACTAGGGTTTTATGGTTATTGTATCTTGTCACTTATGACAAATCGGGGTCCTTTTGGTGACTCATTTGATGTTGCTTCATAAGTCAAGAACACCTTTACTACTTAAAGCATTTTTCTTGTGACAAAATGAGAGCGTCATTTTATGAGTTCACTATGTTAAATTTATTCAATGAACATTTTTTGCATGGTGGCAAAATTAGATTGGGCAATTCTATAAATATCAAGGGTCATATTTTTGCACACTTCCTTAGTAGGAGATTTTGTGGTAGAGACATTTAAGAGTGGTTAGAGTTTAGAGGACATGTTATGTGTGAACCTATGGAATACTTAGAAGTATTTCGAGTTTACCAAAACACTTTAATATTACTATAAAGTTAGTATCATGATAAGACTAGTATACCTCAAAAAGAAGAATGGAGTGGGAAGAGATTAACCAAAGAATTTATATGCAAGAATGCATTGCCCATGACAACAGACAATAGGGTAGTGAAGGCCTGGGGTGAGGTGGGAAACTGGGGGTGGAGGGCAAGGAGGAACAAAGGGGAGGGCATCTAAAACGATAAAGATACAATTACAAAAAAAAAAAAAAAGGTTACCAGAAACATTTGGCACATACAATTAGTAGTGGAGTAATGGGTACAGTTTTATAGGACCCTAATTTCTCATCAACAATTCTAACATAGAAAATGCTCTGAAAAGCAAATTTTACTTTTATGTTTGGCACAAAATTGATTTTTTTTCCCACAAAACCCATGTGAAATGTGTATTTATTTAATATAGATTTCTCTGCAGAAATAGTAAATGTTAGATTATAGTGTGTTGTTCCAGATTTCTGTATGCCATTCTGCCTTTTCTAGGGGTGCTACAAAATATCTGATATATGCACATTGTATCACTTATCAAAACCCCTAAAATTCTGAATTGCAAAACATGTTTAAGCACAAGAACTTTGAAAAAGGAATTGTGGAACACATTATTTTGCTTCTACCCCTTGTTTCTTGATGGAAACTACCTAGCATCTTACTCCTCCGAGATGGAGTTTTAGTAAAATGCTGGTAAATTTCTTTTGCTTTTTTCCCTTGCAAATATATACATACCAAGAGGCAATTGATTTTAATTTGTGTTTGTTTCTTTAATAGCTATTGAAAGCTTTTCTGTTATTTTTGACATCAAGTTGTTAAGACTGGTACTTGTGAGCCCCATTGGGGTCCCAGGAGCATTGTGTAATTAGGATGCTTGAGATGGAAAATGTTTTGGGTAACTTTGGCATAGCTGAGTATTCATCACACACACCACTAGTCCTTGGGGTTATGTAAGTTTACCTCTGTACATGATAACTTCATGCCAAAGCACCTGCAGGCTGCCCTCTTTTTACATATCTTGGCTTCCTTTTTCAACAGAAAGAAGTAGGGGTGTGGTTCAGTGCTTCTGTTTTAGTTTCCTTAAACTTCCTTAATTTGTTTTTAAGACGTTACTGCAAAAATCTTTATACCTACTTTGGTTTTCTTCCCCCCATCCTGCCCCCCTCCCCTGTGTGTGTTTTTTCTTTTCTTTCCTTTTCTTTCTTGCTACCCCCCCCCCCCTTTAAAATAATATTCTTCAAAGAGAGAAGTTCATAACTACAATATTCTATATTGGTAAAAAATGTTGCTTGTTGAAAAGGTGATAGAAATAAGTTTGCATAGGTATTTTCCTAAAGATGACCTCCTTATGATTATTTTTCTGCTTATTCATATAGTGTTCCATGTATGTGATCTTTGCTTTCTTTCCATCCTTAAACACTGAAGGGTAATGTGATGCTGAGTACTGTATGCACAGGTTTTAAGCTGTGTTTTTGAATTTTTTTATTATTTTTATTGTAGTTGATTTCTAATAGTATGCCATTATGATTTGAGAAGATGCTTGATATGACTTCAATCTTCTTGAATTTGAAGAGACTACTTGTGATCCAAAATGTGGTCTATCTTTGAAAATGTTCTATTTGCACTTGAGAAGAATGTATATTTTGTAGCTTTGGGGTGAAATGTTCTGAAGATGTCAATTACATCCATCTGATCTAGTGAATCATTTAGGATTGCTTTTTCTTTGTTGACTTTAAGCTGTGTCTTTGAGTTCACTAAGATACCAGGTACTGCAAGGTATAAATCATAATGGGAGATATAGAACTTATATTGTTTATATACACACTTGCTATGTGCTCAGAAAGCACTGTCATTCTCTTGTAATGCATATCCTATATAATAAGGGCTAATATGCAAATTGACCAAATGGCAAAACAACTGGTCACTATGACACGCACTGACCACCAGGGGGCAGATACTCAACACAGGAACTGCCCTCAGTCCACAGGCTCCAGGCCAGCCAAGGCGGGTACCAGCAGGGGCCCCTCGATTGCCCTGCTGGTTGCCCCACAGATCAGCCCTGATCGCCTGCTAGGACTAGAGACCCTACCTGGGCATGAATTTGTGCACTGGGCCTCTAGTCACACTTTATATTATTGTTTAAGCTATGTAATATCAGGAATTGTGATTGTCTTCTTTGCCATTTATATTTCCTGTGATTGGCACATAGTAGGCCATTACTGATTACTTGTTTGCTGAATACATGGATTAGTCATTTTTTATCAGGGAAAATTTTGACACAGAGAAATTTTGATTAAATTGCCCTGAGCACCATGCTCACCTAAACCAGTTTAGTTTGCATCACCACAGTTGTATGAGATAAATTTCAAACAAATAAATTGGTGCTAATTTAAATAAAATAATAAGTACAATCATCTGATGTAGTTACCTAGGCTTAAAAATAAAGATAAAATTATAGAAAGTATTTTTTTAATGGTAGAATTTGATAGTAGATGCACTTATGGGCTAGCCAGTTGATGGAGTTAAAGGAAATAGTCCACGTGTTGAGCATTTCTGTTAATATGACTTCGTTGTAAGACATTTTTAAAGTTTTTCTCTTTAAAAATTTTCACACACTAAAAACCACTCCCTCTGTAATCAAGATACAAAGCGATTCCATCACTCCAAAATATTTCCTTATGCTGCCCCTTTGTAGTCAACCTTTTATCCTACTCCCAGTCCTAAGCAATCACTGATTTATTCTGTCCTATAATCTTGCCCTTGTCAGAATAGCATATAATTTGAATTCTGTGGTATGTGGCCTTTTGAATCTAGCTTATTCCACTTTACAGAATGCATTTGAGATTCACTCATGTTATTGAATGAATATCAGGTTATTTTTATTTTTTTGCTGCTGAGCAGCATTCTGATATATGGATGTGTCTCAGCATGTTTATCCATTCATGAGTTTGAAGCTTTGTTTCTTCCAGTTTTTGGTGATTATGAATAAAGCTGCCAGAAAACAAAATTTTTTTGTTTTGTTATTTGGTGAATCTAAGTGTTCATATCTAGTATTGGAATTACTGGGTCATAAAGCAGGTGTATGTCTAACTTTATAAGAAATTGCTAAACTGTTTTCCAAATCAGCTGTGCCATTTTGCACTTCCACCAGGGATATAGAAGAGTTCCAGTAACAAGCCATTCTTAAAAGTTAAATTGGCTGTAATGAATGACTTTTTAGTAATTAGTTTGTTAGTTTGATTGCACACCAGAATATCATGACAGTAACATCATTTCTGAACATGATGCTTTTATTGCTGAAGGTCTATCAGATGGAGATAGTGATTTCGGGGAACCTCACTTTACAGGGTATGCAGACTTCAGAAATGCTTTGAAAGTATTCTTTCTTGCTCCGGTAATTTAACCCTGATTGCTACACAAAAAAGAAAAACACACAGAGTAGGCCTTTAACTTTGGTGTTAATTTTGGGGATTAGGGTGCCTTTGGATAAATTCTGTGTCTCTGTCTTCAGGCTATAGCACTTAATTTGGTTTAGACTGGGCAGAAAGGAAATCCTTTCCTGGAGAAATGGTTGTACTTTCAGCTTTTTTCTGTCACTTGTTTCATGTTTCCTTCTAGAATATTTGTAAAAGGTAAGTTGGTTACTTATGATTTACTTTCAGTTATATTTTTTGCCCTTTTATGATGAGATTTGAAAATATTAGCATTATATGTAAAATTCCCAAATGTTACTGACCTTTAGTTAACCTTTTACATTTGTGACCTTTGCATACACTAGACTATTACTTGTAATTATTTATTTTTAAAATTAGGAAATTAGCACTGTAGTTAAGAAGAAAGAATGCAACTTTTTAAAATAATAACCATGTGTGAAAAAGTATTGACTTCTGAGATACTTTCTCATTTAATCTGGCATTATCAGGGAATAGCCTGCTAGATAAATTAGAAGATTTAATTTATACTAAAATATATTTTAACTGATAACTATCATAAGTTTGTATTATTTTCTGAGAGTTTCTAAGCACATTCTGGTCTTTTATTGCTCATGTAGGGTCATCACTCTGAACAACAGTGATAAAGCAGTGTTCTGCATAGATATCTGAATTTATTGAGGTATATAAGATTGTTTGTCTTCTTTTTTTCTGTCATTCTTACTATTGACTTTAATTTTTCCATTTTAAGTTTGATTTCTAGTATAAACTTTCTAGAGTTATTTTAAAATTAAAGTGGGGTTTAGGAGTTCTTATGTTTAATGAACAGAATATGTATTTTTTTACCTTTAGCAAATTTTTTTCTTCTGGTTCATAGCTATGTTTTGGAGAGTTGAAATTATAGAATAAATGGCCTTTGACTTGTGAGGTGTTGTTCCAATTCTTATAGTAATATCTCTTAGAGCTATAAATTGACTGCCTTCCCATACCTTTTTCTTTCCTCTATTTGAAAAAGGGATGATCATGTAAATAAACATTCCTAAATTTACAAGAGGTAGTTCATTTGTTCATTCATTTGCTCATTGATTCAGCAAATTTTTAACCAATGTTGTGTACTATAGATTATAATAGACTAGTGACCTGGTGCACGAAATTTGTGCACATTAAAAAAGGGGATTAATTAGAGGAAATAATTTAATATTGCTATTTGCCCTTTTTCTATAATAGAGTGTCAGAGATGAAAGAAAATTAGTAAAATGTGTATGAAAACCTTCCCCTACAGGACCCAGAGTCAAGTCCCCGCCCATCCACATGCACCTCAGAATTGCGTGAGACCCAGATCGCCCCTCCCCGCTCCCCCACATTGGGTTAGATCCAGATCCTGCCAGTCCCATCCTTGTCAAGCCCTGCTGGGCAGGAGGCATAGCCTCAGGTACCCTGGCCCAGTGCCAGGATGGGGAACATGGCCTGAGGCCCCCAGCTTAGATCCGGGTGGGGGTGTGCCTTGAGTTTCCCCATCAAGCCCTGCCAGGCGGGGGGTGGGGTGGGGAGCACACGCAGCCTCAGATCCCCCATCAAGCCCCACTGGCGGGGGGGTCACAGCCTCAGGTACCCCATCAAATCTCTCTGGGTGGGGGCTGTGGCCTGAGGTTCCCTGTCAAGCCCCATGAGGCAGAGGAGTGTGTAGCCTCAGGTGTCTGCTGATTGCTTGTTAAGGCTTCTTTTGGGAACTTGGCCTCAGCTGTGGGTGCAGCCATCTTTGTGACAGAGTGATGGTCAATTAGCATATTCCCTCTTTATTAGATAGGATAATGGGTAGACAGAATTGAATAAAATATGCTTTCTGACCTTGAGGACATCAGATTAACATACAGGCTATTTTAAAATTAAAGAGCTAAAACATTGTCCCCTGTCTTTGTTGTAAATTGGTAGTGAGATGTAGAGATTTGATTAGATTCAGTTTCAATTTTTTTTCTACCATCAGAAAGATCAAAGTTTGTCTCTCTTTTTGTGATATTAGCAGCAGTTGAGGATTCCTGCCTTGTTCCAATAATTCATTAGGTGTTGCATAACGATTATATTTGAATTCTATAATTTCTTCCTTATTAGATGGAATACTTTTAAAGAGAAAATTCCCCTTAGTAGAGTTGATTCTCATTATTCCCGAATTCCATATTTACATGCTTTCTCCTTGCTAAAGTTTATGTTCCTGATGCTTTCCCAATAATTTACAGAGATGTGCATACAGAGAATAGCAAAAAATTTGTCACTTGATGTGCCATTTCTAGGTAAAGTTGAACAAGGTGATGAAGTTCTGTCGTCTTGTTTTACTTTGGGGGCTTATTGAGTGCTTTTTGAAGGGTGATTTTGCTGTTTAAAATAGCCCCCAAACATAGTGCTGAAATACTGGTTAAAGTTCCTGAATTCAAAGAGGCTGTGATGTGCTTTATGGAGAAAATAACATGTGTTAGATGAGTTTAGTACAGACTTTAGTTATAGTGCTGTTGGATGTGAGTTCAATGTTAGTGACTCAGCAAAGTAAGGTATCTTTTAAACAGAAACACATTAAAACAAGGTTATGTATTGATTAGCTTATGAAAATGTGACGAGGTTTGCAGGACCCTAAGCCTGTGATTTTCCTAGGAGCAATGGCTCAGTGTTGGCTCTTTCAGTGTTTGCAATAACTATGGAACCTAACTACTGTGCATCAACTATTTTTAGTTTTGCTAAGGGCAGAAGAATATCCTTTTTTAAAAATAGATATAAAAATATGCTGTAGGAAGTTGGCATTCATGGAAATAGATAGTCATTAAGAGAGTTGGTGAGAACTTTTCTGGGACAAGTTTATTGCTCTATTCCCAGCACCTTATTAGACTGTATCTGATACAAGGTAAATACTCAGTATTTGTTGAATGAAAGTAAGTGCCCCGCAAAAGAACATAACTTTCCTTTGTGGCTTGGATTTTGAAATTTAATATCATTCCTGTGATTGGGGCTTGTAATCAAGTTTATGTTTATAGATAGAGATTGAAATGGTGAATATTTCAGTAATATAAATTTAGTATGACTCTGCTTGATTTTTGATTCCTATCTTGTTTAAAGGGGCAGTAAGTGAGGGTGATCCATGATTTTTTGGGTGTACGTACTATAATGAATGCTTACCTGGCTGGACATTTTCAAATTAAACATTTTTTCAATTATTGAGACTCATTAGCTATGATAAGGGGTATGTCAATGGGAATATAAACTCACCTATGAAATTGAAAAGATGAGGCACAAAAGGCATTTTGAAGACCTACGAAATAATCATCCTAATTACTGAAGAACAGTCAGACCTGGATAATTAGAAAATTTATTTAATTAGACTTTCAGTAATATTTATATTAAGAAAACTTGTATTTTAGTAAAAGTTCTCATTTAAAATTTAATTTATTTATAACCGATTATAATATAGTATGTTTTGATACTTCACTGCTAAGTTGCTTCCAAACTGAGAAGTATTTTTTTACAACTCATGGAAGTAAATTCGCCACAACCTATAGAAATTTATTTTACCTTGTGACCCAGTGATACATATACACGCATATAAAAAAATCAAAGAAATTTCATTAAACACAAGTGTTCGTATTACATATGTACACTCCATTTTCTTTTCTATTTGAAACTATTTCTGAAAACAAACAAACAAAACAAAACAAAACAAAAACAGCTGCTTAGGACCTATTAAATTGGCTTACCAACTCACTATGATTTATGATCCACAATTTGGAGAACACTGCTCTAATTGAACTGGTGATTTTTAAAGGCAGGAATATCCTTGCTTTTAATAGGAATATACAAGGGACACCACTCAAATCAGGTTTCAAAAACGTAAAGTTTTGTAGATGATAATTACTAAATATTTCTGAGACAAAATAAGTTTCTGTGGTATGTAATTGAAATTGATTCCCTCCCCTTCTTTTTTTTTTTACTAGCTTCAGTTCTTAGGGTTCTGCTCTTTGGGGTTAGCTGGCTTTTGGGCACTTTGTTTGGCTTTTAGGGAGAAGAGTCCAGCCTACTTCTCTGCTTCCATATGTCGATCTCCATTTTTGACATTACAATTAATGATTTAGCTTTTAAAAATAAGTATTTAGTCTTTTCTAAGACAACCACAGTTGAACTCATGCCAGAAACCAGTATCTGGGACACTTGCTGCTAATAGAAGCATATGATGTAACAGCTAGCCCTCACATCACAAAATCCTTACTCATTTAGATTTAGGAGAATCCTAGGGATATGTATTATAATTTTTATAAAGACTGAATAAGGCATTTGAAACAGTGAATGAGTCATTTCATATAATATAGATTTTTCATTTATGATAACAAAGCAGTGAGAAATAAATGCTTTGACAAGTCACGTGAAGAAATTAATTTTTAAAACGTTCATTCCTTATAATTTTGTATTTTAAAGAACATTGAATAACATGCTGAACATGAAAAGATATCTACAGAAACTTTTACTAAATGTTACTGGTACATAGAACAATTCTATATTTATTGCAAAAATAGTTTAGAGTTTACTTGAAAACTTTAGCTAGCCCTGGGGTGGCTTTACAAGAGGCAGAACATACCATGCTGGTATGTTTTCACACTTATTCTGGTTTATGTAGCTGCAACCTAAAGGAGGTCATTTGGCTCTATAATATCCTAAATTATTGGGCAATGCAGATTAGAAAATGTGATTTTATGTTTTGAAGATTCATCAGTGATCATCAAATTAGAAGTTTGCCAGCGGCCTATATTTCTATTCACATAATCAGATTATGTGTAATTTTTTTTTTTGGTATTTAGCAGCTCATTTTTATTTTTATTAGTGAATATTACTATACCAAAATTGTAATTGTTTGTGAAAGCAAAGCAATTGACTATTTATATTTGTTCATCTATTCTCGGACAATTTGAAAATACATCTTTTGATAAATTTAGTCTAATATATACTTGAATAAGTCAATATGCTGAGAATAATTGTAGAATCAAACAATTTATAAATGTTTTTGTTAACATTTGTGCATGTTCATGTAGCTTTATGCACATTAACTAAATGCATATCCATTCTTTTTTTTTATTGTAAAAGGTCTAAAATTTCACTTAACTTGTAATATATCTTGTAAAAGTCATTGTGTTATAAGAAATTATAAGCTTGGCATATTTCTATGAAACTTTCTCTCAATTTTTATTTTTATGGATAACCGATTTTTAAGTTTTAAAGCTGTGTTTTTTTTCACTTTCTTTTTTTAAGTTCTGAATTTAAAACTTCTCAGAAATTTGTAATCATTTCTATTAAATGGAACTGTACGTATAATATAATAAATACTAGGATTGTTTGTGAGCTTTTTAGCAACTGGTATTTTAATAGACACTGAATCTTGTATCTACTTATATTTCTGTTTTTTTTTGTTTGACTATTAAAAAGCAGGTATTGAACTGCATTTTGTAAATTAGCATTTATAGTTTATTTCTAACATCATTTTACTTTCTTTCTGATTTCTCAGTCCTTTTGTAGTGTGTGTGTGTACCTATTGTAAGCTGCCCTAAATACATTTCTATAACATTGTTGGCTTTTTTAAAGTAAAGTACAGATGTTATTTAGGTTTTGATGTAGATCGTGTACTTAAATTGTTTCAAAGTAATTCAGTGAGAAAATAAAATAACATGCATTTTAGTTCTTAACTTTTTAGGGTCATATATTTGGTTATTGGTTGAAAGCTATAGATTTTTTCTTAATTTTTTTATTTTTATTTCTTTAGTTTATTCATCTTTAAAAGGAGATGGGGTGAGGGTGGGGAGAGAGAACAGAAACATCTATTTGTTGTTCCACTTATTTATGCATTCATTAGTTGATTCTTGTATATGTCCTGAATAGTGATTGAACCCACAATTTAAGATGCTCTTACCAAATAAGCTACCTGAGCTACTCGGTAGGAGTTGGATTTTCTCTTTAGAAAAATGCTGAGGAGGTGGATGGATTTCAGCTTAAGAACTCTACAACTGTCTCCAGTATTGGTGACTCTTTATTTTCATTCTAAGCAAAGCAAAGCAAAGCAATGCAATGCAAAGCAAAATAAAGCAAACCAAAACAAAAACTGTGATTTAATACTTTACTTTTTAATCATTTGAAATATTCTTATCAAGGATGAAAATTATTTTATTCTATAATTAATACTTTTATTAAATTAATGCCTATATTTTAATAAAGTAAAATATTAAAATAATATTGAAATATGTAAGTAATTGCCTCTTCTCTCATATCTCCAGTCTTTGTATTTTTTAAAAGATAAAAACACACCTTTTCATGAAAAAACTCTCAACATACTAACTATGGAAGGAATGTATCTTGACAAAAATAAAGTTCATCTATGACAAGTCCACAGCTAACATTATACTCAATGGCAAAAATTGAAAGCTTTTTCTCTAAAATCAGGAATAATACAAGGATTCACATTCTCACCACTTTCATCACAGAACTGAGAGTTCTAGCCAGTTCAGTTAGGCAAGAAAAAGAAATAAAAGGTATCTGAATTGGAAAGGGAGAAGTAAAATTTTGCTTGCAGATGCATTATTTTTTAACTAGAAACCTGGCACATGAAATTTGTGCATGGGTACAGTACCTTGTCCTGGCCTGCAATCAGGGCCATCTTCCCTGGCTCTGGCAGCTAGCCCCACTCCTCCTTTACCATTCTCGCCCCATTCCCCAATCACTCAAATTGGAGCCTGTTGCCCTGGGAAGGGACTAAACGATTGGCCAGCAGGCTCCAACCTAGCAATCAAGTCCTGCAGGCTGGGAGCAGCTCCTGTGTTGAGGGTCTGTCCCCTGGTGGTCAATACACTTCATAGCTACCAGTCGTTCTGCTGTTCAGTTGATTTGCATATTACCCTTTTATTATATAGGATTCTATACCTAAGAGTACTGAGATTTTAATTCCCACTTCCCCTTCAGTCTTTAAATATTTGGGTAGTTATGTTTACTTCATCTATTGCTTAATTTTGACACTTTAAATAATGTTCTTACATTTCTATTTTTCATTGTAGCAAATTTTATGTTATCTTTTTACTTTGTACTTTGTAGATACAGATATTCTTATCCCTCCCTATTCTTCCTTTTACCTCTTCTATTCCTCTTATCAGCTGAGTGTCTGTCAATTGTAGTGTTAACACTGTCATGATTGAAAAAAATTATATTCTCTTCGATCACATATATCTTGCATTTGTGGGGTGTAATATGGATTCTAAAAGCTGAAAATCAATTAACCATTCTTTCACTGTTAGGATTTGTGGTAGAACTAAGTAGTATTTTTGCGTTAGTCTTTTTTCTTGATTAGCACTTTCTGGGCCCCTTTTTCTCTAGCTCAGGAAAATTTCTTTTTGAAAAATTTTTTTACCTAAATTTCCTTTGTTCTCTGTTAATTTCTATTAATTGAAAGTTTGAGGCATTGAATGTCTTCTTTCTGTCCTTTTTCCTTTATTTTTTTGTTACTTGTGTTTTTATTTTACATATTAGAATTGTTGCCCCATTTTATTTTTGGTTATCATTTCATATGGCATTTTTTTTAGACTATGTATTTATTATTGTTCTTCCCTCTGAAGATCTAATGGTTTTCATTTTCGTTTTTGTTCTATTAAGATTTTTGAATGATCTGCTTCCTTCAGATTTCTCTCTCTTTTTTTTTTGGTTTTCTTTCATTATTAGCTTTCTTCACTCATCTAGTGATTCTTGATTGTCAATTCGCATTTGTGAATGATGAGTTTGGTTAATATTTCTGGGTAAGTGGTTTTGATTTTCTTGCTATCTTTTTTTCATCAATCTCTTGGAGACCTGTATACATACATGGATGGTGCTAATTGACCAGTCAATTCATAAGGTGAGCACTCAGGGAACCAGTCTTTAAGCAAGGAGTTTTTCAAAATGCCAGATCAGAACAGGTTTTACTCTGATGCCAACATATTCTCTTTGCCGACTCCTTCTCTCCTCCCCATTTCCCTTTGGAACTTCCTTTGTTTTTTTTTAGAGATTTTTTTTTTTTTTTTCTTTTACATAGCTTCCCTCCACTTTTCACTGCTGCTTACCATTTTACTTATTTCCTTTAGGAAGCCTTTCTTCTGGACTTCTTTCTGGCCTTACTCAGCTGTGGTCTTCTCTGGCACTTAGAGAAAGCTAATAGTTTGGGCATTAGCTTTCTTCATTGTTTCATCTGTCAGTACATGCTTCTTTTCTTCCATCTTCCTAAAGTTTGTTAATAATTCTTATCTCCCTCTAAATCTCTGCATTGATAATAGATATATCAAATTACTGATAAAAATCAAATATAGCCACAGAAAAGTATATCATAGTAAGAACACTTTGCAATTTTGTAGATAAATGATTTATATTTTTTTGCTGTGTCTATACATAGTATTTCTCTTTATACATGTCTTGAAACTTGTGTACATGAATGGGGGTTATTGACTGTTGGGTCCCCCCACTCTACCCTCAGGTTAGGCAGCATTGAGGTGTTGTTTATACAGTATGGGCTGGCAACATTGAGGTGTTGTATATACTTAATATATTTATAGTATAGGCTGGCAAGGGAGAGTTGACCTATACTGCAGATCTACATAGACAAGCACAGACCAGACTTTGGGAGGTCACAGAATTAGCAAGAAAAAAAACTAGAGTTAAAGTGGATAAGAATATGACCCCAGGAATACGATTCTTGGTAATGATATTCTTTTTATAGCACTTCCTAATTTTATGATGCTGGTCAAGTAGTGTAATTTCTCTAAATTTTAGGGTTTTTAATTGATAAAATTAGGGATTGTAATAGTATGTTATGATTGTGTGAATTGATGAGTAAGTGCTGAGCAAAGGACAATTGAAGAGAATTTAAATAAAAAATCTAGGTTACTGGATTTTATAAAAAAAGTAGAATATCTAATATTCTTGAATGGTAACAGTTGTTTACGGCTGAGTAATGTTTGCCCATTTTAAAATGGGGTAACTACTTTCTAGTTTGCCATAGCTCCAAATATATATATATACATACATACATATTACATTTTTATTGATTTCAGAGAGGAAGGGAGAGGGAGAGAGATAGAAATACCAATGATGTGAGAGAATCATTGACTGGCTGCCTCCTGTACATCTCCCCCGTCCCCTATCCCCCATTGGGGATCAAGCCCACAAACTGGGCATGTGCCCTTGACCAGAATTGAACCTGGAACCCTTCAGTCTGCAGGCCGTAGCTCTATCCACTGAGCCAAACCGGCTAGAGTCCAGTATTCCTTATTGTCTTACACTGTGCTTGTTTCATTCATTTATGTTATCTGCTTTGCCATTTAGGCATTTGGATTTGTGAGTCTGAGGCTTCTGGTATCAGTTATAGCTAAAAGAATATGTAGTTTGTAGAACTGAGTTTTCTTTGGCATTAGGATGAATCAGTACAACAGGCAGAAATATAGACAGTATTACAAGAATAATTCAGGCAAGGGAATGCCATCTCATCCAGGAAGTGACTTAGGAACGCTTGTCACACTTTAGTTGGCATATGTGAGTTAGGTGATGTGCTTCAGGTGAATGAAGATCCTGTTATGGGGTCTGATGATGTCGGTAACCAGGGAGGCTTTAGATATAAATCATGCAGCTGAAGCCTAGAAATGTTTATTGATGGAAACATTTCATTTATGAATCTATAATAGCTGTTGACTGACCTAAGTGCGCACTAATGTGCTATGTTTAAAGATCACAGTTACATAAAATAAGATCCTTGTAGCCAGATAAAATAAGTAATTATTATTCTGTGCATAATATAAGAGTATCTTTAGAAATCTCCTGGTCTAATCCTCCTATTTTACAATCACTAAAATAAGATGGGGCAGATTAAGCCTTGTCTAAAGTTTTATAACTATTTGGGACTCCCAAGACTCCTTTTTTTCTAATCCTGTGCTCTTTCTGGTATTAGACAGGCAGCATTAAAGAGGTCTGGATAGCAAAGATCCCAAGATCTGGGAGAAGGGTTCAAAGATTGGGACTTAGGTATGAGGGAAGGTTATGTTACCTTATACAAGTTACTTTTAAAGATGGGAGCCAGAGTTTCTTCTTGGAGGCTTGAAGAAGTAAGTGTCTCTGTCAGAGAAACCCTTGTGGCAAGGAACTATAGGCAGCTTCTAGCAACTGCAGGAACCCTGTAGGACCTGAGGGTGGCTTCCATGTGGAGAGCTAACAAAAGCTGGGCCCCTCGGTCATACACTGCAAGGTTATGAATTCTGCCCACAATCTGAAGGAATATGCAAGAGGATTCTTTCCAACTTTAGTCCCCAGATGAGAATGCAGGCTAGCTGATACCATGAGTGAAGCCTGTGAAAACTCAAGCAAAAGACTCATCTGAGCCATATTCAGACTTCTGATCCACGGAAACTGTGAGCTAATAAATGTATATCGCTGCTAAGTTTTTGACAATTGTTATGCAACAATAGAATACGAATACTTTTGAGTCCAAGTATATTGTATTTTTTAGTGTAGTGTCATTATATAATAAACACAACACTTTGCCATCTAATTTGAAATACATAATCTACACTCCATTTAAAAGCATAATAATCACTGCAGTTTGTGGTATGCTGGGCAGCAGTGTGAAATGATGAGTGCCCCATAGGATCTCTCACAACTACTCAACTGTTCTCTTGTAGCATAATGAAGCCATAACAATACATAAACAAATTAGCATGGATTCATCTTCATAAAAATTTTTTTATATGAACACTAAAATTTTGAATTTTATATCATTTTCATGTGTCAAAAATATTATAATCCTTTTATTTCCCCAACCATATAAAAATGTAAATACCATTCTTAGTTTGCAGCTTGTACAAAATAGGCAACAGGCCGGATTTAGCCAGAAGTTTAGCTGGAGTTTGCTGACCATGGCTGTGGACAAACTTGTAGGCAGTTCTGTTTTTTGTGTTTTTTTTTTTAAATCTTTATTCTTGAAAGTATTACATAGGTTCTTCTTTTTCCTCCATTAACTTCTTCCAGCCTGCTTTTTCTCCCCCAGGCCCTCACCATCCCATTGTCTGTGTCCACGGGTTATGCATATGCATACAAATTCATTGGTTGATTTCTTCCCATCCACCCTCCCCTGCCTTTCCTCTGAGGTTCAACAGTCTGTTCATGCTTTTATGTTACTGGGTTTAGTTTTGATAATTAGTTTATTTTTTTCATTAGATTCCATATTTGAGAGGGAGATCATCTGATAATCTTTCTCTGACTGGCTTATTTTGTTTAGCATAATGCTCTCCAGGTCTAGGCAATTCTAATATTATTTGATAGGTACTATCATAAGGAAAATATTAGCATTATTTGAGATTTTTAATAAGAAAATATTTTAATAAAAATATAATTTGTTAAAAATATTTAAAAAACAAAAAATCTTTTATTACAAGTTTATGGACAGTTCCCTGAATGTGGTGAATGAACTAGATGGAGTAAAGTAGGAAACAGCTTCATTTCTCACTAATTAGTACAGTTGGCCCCTTGAACAATGCAGGTTGAAACTTGTACATGGATTTTTCTTAATTGACCCTTGTAGTTCAATTTCTCTGCACAGGTGGAGGGAGGGCTGACTGTAGATAATTCATACATATTTGGCACCCCCAGCCACTCATGTTGTTCAAGGGACAACTGTATATACTTTGATTATTCTTCTTCACTTATAGATGATATCCTAATGAGTTCTGCCCCATTCCATTTCTTCAGTTTAATAGGATTTTAACAACTGTTCAATAGTTTTAAAATCCTGTTTTCTAATTTTAGTATTAGCGTCATCTTGGAATCTGTTTTCTGTTTCCCAGTTGTGGGTACATTCACTGCTTATTGGCATGTCTGCTACTTTTTAACTGTATGTGGACATTATGAATTCAACATTTTTGAGTCTTGATTTTTTTGTCTTTTCAAGTATGTTGAAATTCGTTCTGATTCTGATGCACAAAATGAACTAACAAGCAAAATAAAGACAGATAGAGAGAAGACTGACAACTGAGGGGTGGAGTGGGTTGTGGGGTTGGGTTGTGGGGTGGAGGAATTCAGAAAAGAAGAAAAAAAGGAAAAGCTCTTGGGCACAAAAAACTGGTGATTGCTGGGGGCAAGGGAAGGAGGTGGAAGGAAATAGAGGTGGAGGAAGAGGAGTATATAGAAGGGGATAAATCAGATGGAAGGAGACTTGCTTGACTGGGGGTGGTGAACACACGATACATTGTGCAGATGTTATGTTACTGAATTGTGTACCAGAAACCTATATAATTTTGTTAACTAATATAACTACATTAAATTCAATAAAAAGAAAAATAACATTTTAAAGAAGTATGTTGAATTATGTTCTGAATTCAGTTAGTTTAATTGAAGCTATTTTTAATCCTATCTAGGTTTGCTTTTAGGCTTCAGTCTATAGTGGTTCTTTATTTAGGTTAGCAATTTTCAGCCAGTGTGCCACAAGAATTTTTTAAACATTCAATACTTGACTATTTAGTTAGGAGCACTGACCTCTTTTTCCTTAGATTGTCAAATAAAAAAATGACAATAGCTAACACAACAATAGCCATCTGGTGTGAATGAATCAAAATTAATACCTTTTTTTTTTGTCAGATCAGCAAAAATCATACTTTTTGGTGTGCCAAAGAATTTTAGTAATTAAGTTTATGTGTGCCATGAGATGAAAAGGGTGAAAATCACTTTTTAAGGTTATGGTTTCTACTCTTAAGATTTGGTGTTTGTGGTGTTTCATCTGAATTCCTAGGAATGATATTAATGAGGTTCCTCCATGACTAGACAAGAACTTTAAGGTCTTCCAGCACTGTGCAGCCTTTAGTGTTTCTTTTCTTCAGTTGTCCCTTTAGTAGCCATTGTCTGCTAGGTATTTCAGAATATTGCCCCTCACATATGTAACCTAGCCTTCTGTTTTACCATTCCCTAGCCCCCACACTGCACAACTGCCTCATCTCCAGCATCATGTCATACAAATTCCACTCACTTCAACATCCTCGAACACTAATCTGTGATCACTGTTTGCTCCTGAGCTTCACCTGCTTGGGCTGTAGTCAGATAATTGTCCCTAGACAGACAGCTTGGATGAAGGTGAGAACCACCTTTCCTGTTTCTCATTTTTCAAAAGTCAGTCTTCCCTGCCTAGTATTCAGTGCTTTAAAGCAAGGTCTTCATATGTTTTTGTCCAGTTTTATAGTTACAACAGGAAGGAAAGTTCATTATCCAGTTACTCCACTATGGCAGAAAACAAAATAAACAGTATCTGTATGGCAAACTCAGTTCTGTTTTATATATACCAAATAGATGCTTACAGCTTCACCTGCAAAAGAGTATGGTAAACATAACATATATATGTATTTTTATAAATAGATTGGATGTTAGGACTAATTGCATATTTGGGTGGGGGTTGCTGAAAATCAGAAAATACTATTTGTTTAAACCCTTGTTATGATTGCATTATATAATAAAATAATTTCTGAAATAGGAATAAAAAGATCTTGATATTTATCCTAGTTTCTATATTAGTGAGTATCTATTTCAATCAAAGTGTCTTTAATTGCAAATGATAGGAATTAAATTGTTCAAGCAAAAATAGGCACATTTAAGCTTGCAGATTTAGAATTGAGATATGGTTGATGGGTGAAATTCCTAGAGAACATGAATGGGGCAGAAGTCTCTAAAAGCTTTGAAATTTTTCTTTGAGCTTTAGTGTTTTCATCAGTCTATTAGAAAATTAAAAACCTACCTTTTCTACCTAATAGGTTGCTGACTGCCAACATTTCTTCACCTTGCCAAATCACTGTATACTTATTTTTTTAAGGCCTAGTTCAGTTGTTATATAACATAAGAATTAATTCTTTTTCTTGATAGGTAGCAAGAATGATCTTTGTATTATCAATTCTGGATACCATTCCCACGTACAATTGGTGGGTAATAAATATTTGAATAAATGAAGATCAAATGAGAATATGTATTTGATGAAGACTTTGGAAATTAAGTGAACATGTGGAAGATATTTTTACCTTTTACCAATTTGCAAAGTATTCTCTTTCTGCTTTTAAATTGAAAATTTTATAGTAACTTATTGGAATTTTTATAGTTCTTCTTTTAACAGATTTGAAGTTGGAAGGTCTAGGTTAGTGAATGTATATTGGCTTATAAAACACTCAATATATTTTTGTTACTTTTTTAACTTTAAGAAGTAACTGAATCCCTAATTTGTTTTGTTTTTGTGAACTCTCTGTATATTCTCTATAGAAGTAAAGAATAATGATTAATTTAAGAGTCAATTGTAGTTTGATTTATAGTGGGCATCATCAGTAAATAGCAATAACCCATTGCCTGTACTTGTGTTATTAACTTCCCCAACATATATTTTTTAATTCTCTAAGTTGACTAATTTTCTTGTCTAATTATTTTAGTTCTCTATCAAGATCAGCGCACATCATTGAAAAGAAGATTTTGAAGACATGTTTTGCTGAAAAGACAACTGAGAAAAATCTTACGAATGGGATGAACACGCACACAGTTAATTGACTACCTACTGCAATTTGAATGTTAACATTACCTGCCTGGTACAGTTACCTAGTGATGTACCTGTTCTCACAATACCCTATTTCAGTGTGCTTGTCTTGATTAAAGAATTCAAAGTGGAGTACCGCAAACTTGATATGGAAAATAAAAAGAAAGACAAGGACAAATCAGATGATAGAATGGCACGACCCAGTGGTCGGTCGGGACACAACACTCGACCTGGGTCTTCCTCCTCTGGAGTTTTAATGGTTGGACCTAACTTTAGAGTTGGAAAAAAAATTGGATGTGGCAATTTTGGAGAATTACGATTAGGTAAGACTCTTTTGTTTATTCCTTTATGTTGCAAGCATTTAAAAAAAAATGAATGACACTTTCTAATGAAAATGATTTAGTTATTTGTTTAATTTATTGCAATAACTTTAAAGAATATGAATGTTATAAATTTATGTTCTTGAATATTTATTTGTAAGGAATTCCCTAATTTATGAATATTTATTTATTTGAGATTAGCTATTCAACGTATGAGAAAAAAAGGAAGTAAGTGATAAAGTCCAAGCAGGCTGAAATAGGTGCCAGGAAAGCTGTTTCACTGTATGCCTTAGAAATGATATTTAGGCTACTTTTTCAGATTTGAAACCATTTAGTAATTGATTACTTTGGGAGAATATGAAAGGCTTAAAAATCAGTAAAATTTACTTGGTAATTTATTTACTCTCCCTCCCCCAAGTATATTCAGGGTGGGGTTCAGGTTGGGGGACACAAAATACTGTTTCAGTAACCTATCTAATAAAAGGGTAATATGCAAATTAACCATCACTCCTTCTAAAGGATGGCAGCGTCCATAGCCACAAGATGTTGGTGCCCAGTCCTCTCAGCCCCACCAGAGTCCCCCAGCCTCAGGGGGTGGCCATTGTGACGAGGCAAGTGTTCTGCTCCTGGCCGCAGAGGGAGGGCCTCCCAGCCAGGCCTGGCAAGGATGGGAGGAGCAGCCCTGCAGGCACCTGACAGGCCTCATAGCCCTTGACGGGTCAAGGATGGGATGAATCATGGACCCCGAGTGCAGCCTCCAGTGGTGCCAGATGATCGCCTTGCCAGTGAGTTCAGAGAGCAGGGTCTACGGCACAGCCCTTCTCTGAGTCTCATGCTGTTAAAGAGGCTGGAGGTCCAAATGACACAGTTCAGAAACCACGCACGCAGGGGAAAGCTTATACTGCCCACTGCGTCATGGTCGCCTTTTGGGGAGGACCCTACCTTTCACAGCCACTTGGCTTCTCTTCCCACCTGGGAGGATCACAGGCTCACCTTCCAGGAGTGGGAGCAGCTCTTGGGAGCACCCAGCATATAGAGAGCCTCTTGCTCCTGCTTTCTCCTGCTGCTGTGTGTCCATGGGAGAAGCCAGCCTCTTGGGCAGCTCCGCCTGCCCACACTGAGTGATTAAGAAGACATAGCTGGTGCTATGGCCCCCTATGAACGGCTAGCGTGCCTGACATACTGGCCAAGGATGCTGGGAAGTCAGGGGTCAAAAGGACTCACACAAAACAACTGCGGTGAAGGAGCCAGCCTCCTGTCAGCAGGTGGCATTACAGGCGGGACTGTCCTGGAAATTTACTATGATAGGCTTGGTAAGTTACAACCTAGAGCCGGTCTTCTGACAGTCATTGTTCTTGAGGTGTAGCTGCCAGCTCTCTTGATTTTGTGTGTTCTTTACCCTGGGCACATGCATGCATGCATATCTGTGAGATAGATAGATGTATATAGGACACACACATTCTACCTTTTCCCACATATGCAGCTCAGACACCTACAGGGAATCACCAGGCATTATCCAATAGGTTCTAGATCAGTGGTTCTCAACCTTCCTAAGGCCTCGACCCTTGCATACAGTTCCTCATGTGATGGTGACCCCCAACCATGAAATTTTGCTATTGTTATGCATCGTGATGTAAATATCTGCATTTTCCGATGGTCTTAAGCGACCTCTGTGAAAGGGTCTTTCTACCCCCAGAGGGGTCGCGACCCACAGGTTGAGAACCACTGTTCTAGATAGTTGTCATTTTCTACTGAGTGGAGTTGGGAGTGGAATTTATGATGTAACTAAACCAATTGCATGAGATAGCAGTGTCTGGTGGCCTGGCTGTCTTGGCAGTGACATTAGCTGGGCACAGAACGCTTGTGTCGTTGCCTCGGTGATGAGACAAGTGTTTTGCGCCTGGCCATGGAGGGTCTGTGGCTGGGGAGGGCAGTTGGGGGCCATGAAGCTGGTAGGGAATAGTATTTTGGGGCAGTCAGGCCAGCGGGAGACAGTTGAGGGTGAGCAGACGAGGGGGGATGGAGGGACAGTTGGAGGCAAGCAGGCTGGCAAGCAGAGTGGTTAGGGGCGATTGGGCGGGCAGGCAGGTAGGTGAGTGGTTAGGAGCCAGTGGTCCTGCATTGCAAGAGGGATGTCCGACTGGTGGTTTAGGCCCGATCCCATATCCTCAGGCAGTCGGATATTCCCCGAAAGGTCCCATATTGGAGAGGGTGCAGACCAGGCTGAGGGACACCCTCCCTCCCTGGTGCACAAATTTTGTGTGCTGGGCCACTAGTAATCTTATAGTCAAGCATGTTTGAGAAACATTGGTACATTTAAGTTTCCTACCTACATTTAAGGAAATTGAAAGTCAGGGAAGGTTATTTGCCATTTGTAACACAGAGATTTAATGATAAACTCAGGACCAAAACCTGGGTTTATAACTCATATTGGAGATGTGGCTGTGTTTACTGAACAAGAAAAACAAGAGAGCACTATGGTTATGAGAGTCAGTATTGAGAGTCAGTTATGAGAGTCAGTCAGGTTATGAGAGGTCCCTTGATGGCTCTAGTCAATGAACAACAAATAGTAGAAATTTTAGAAAAACAACAACAAAAACTTGTTAAATTTTTTTAGATCCAAAAACCTAATTGTTAGAAAAAAGTTCAGTTGTGTGTTTCTCAACTACTTGTCCTTTTTATCTTGTAAAATACCCTAATTTATACTTTTTTATTTTATTATTGTGTTATGTTGTTAATGTACTTTAAATCTTAAATTAGGTAAGGTAGTAAAAGGTAATGACATACTTTGTACATAGCTTTAATATGATTTGACTGTTGGACTCTTACATTTCAGTAGGTACTCAATTATTTTAAAGGGTGCATGTTTGACATTTTTTATTAAAGGATATTGAATTAGATATTTTGAAGATCTTAAACTGTTTCTGATTTTGGACTTAGAAAAATCAGTTTATTTACTTGTCTACCTTTGAGCATCATCATCCATCCATTCAAAATTCATTGTGTATTTATCATGTATGAGACATAATAAGGCACCGAAAATACACTGGAAAAATATAAAAATTGTCCCTGACATTATGGAACACATAAATCATGTAACCATTTGGGGCCTCAAATTCCTTAACCTTAAAATGGGATTATTTCCACTTTCTAGTTATTGTGAAGATTAAATTTTGATGATAATATGAAGGGACCAGCACTTGGCCTGCATATTTTAGGACAGCAATGATTCTTCTCTTTTAAAAGGTGATATCAAGATATTTGTTCTTTTTAAAAATTAAAATTATTGCATTCTTTATATATTTAAATTTATATAAATTAGTTATGCAGGTGTATATTGTTTATTATATACTAGAGGCCTGGTGCATGAAATTCACCCATGGGGTGAATCTGCTCAATCTGCACCCTCCCCAATCGGACCCCTTGAGGGATGTCCGACTGCCCGGTGGAATCAGGCCTAAATGGGCAGTCGGACATCCCTCTCACAATCCAGGACTGCTTGCTCCCAACTGCTTGCCTGCCTGCCTGATTGCCCCTAACTGCTTCTGCTTGCCAGCCTGATCACCCCATAACCATTCCCCTGCCAGCTTGATTGACTCCTAACTGCTCCCCTGCTGGCCCCAATGCCCCTAACTGCCCTCCCCAACCAGCCCAGTCACCCCTAACTGCCCTCCCCTGCAGGCCTGGTCTCCCCATCTGCCCTTCATTGCAGGCCTGGTCCCCCCCAACTACCCATCCCTTCAGGTCTGGGGCCCCTCCAACTGTTCTCCCCTGCAGGCCTTCATGCCCCCAACTGCCCTCCTCTGCCATTCCAGTCACCCCTAACTGCCCTCTGCTACAGATCTGGTCTCCTCAGTTGCTCTCCCTGAAGGTCTGGGTCCTCCCCATCTGTCCTCTTTTATAGGCCCGCTCACCCCCAACCGCCCTCCAGGCCTGGCCACCTAACTGCCCTCCCTTGAAGACTTGGTCCCTCCTAACTGCTCTCCCCTGCTGGCCATCTTGTGGTGGCCATCTTGTGTCCAATGGGGGTGGTGGTGGTGGTGCAATTTTATGTGTTGGAGTGATGGTCAATTTGCATATTGTCTCTGTTATGTAGGATTTATATTATATCTATTGTGAACCTGACTATAATACTACAGTACTTTGGCTATTTTTATTCAAAATTGATTTCATAGAATTCATTTCAAAATAACTACATGTATATACATATCTGTAGTACGTATATATGTGTATGTGTATACATATACACAAAAAATATCTAGTGAACCATTTTAACCAGGGCAATATGAGAAACTATATGTGCCATATACTGAATCTGTATATGCTATAAAATGAGAATGTTGTTAAATATCTGTTTCTTTTGCAGTCTGTAAGCAGGCATAGGAATAAGATGATTTATTCATCCATCCATTCATCTATTATCTACTTAACTATTTTTCTATCTGTATCTATTCTTTCTGTGGCTGTTTATTGAACATTTGTATATGTTTATTTAAATATATTATTTATATCTTTATATGTACCTGTGTTTTATGTATATTTATAATATACAGTTGACCCTTGAACAACTATTAAATAAAGGAACATTTTATTTCATTTTTGAAAGCCCCAAATGAGTTCTTGGTACAGAAGTTATTATAAGTATAATTCTTTCTACACCTGGAAAAAATGCTAATGTTAAAACTAGTTTAGATGTGTTTTGTTTTTTGAATTTTCACTCAAGGATATTTTTCTATTGATTTTTCTTTAAAGATGAGGGGGAAGGAGAGACAGAGAGAAATAAATTGATTGGTTATCTGTGTATTTGAATCTGCAAGCCAGGTACATGTTCTTGATTGGAACTGAACCCATGATGCTTTGGTGAGCTGGCTGATGTTCTGACCACTGAGAAGCACTCTCCGGAGCTTGTTTATCAAGTGCTTTTTTTAAAAACCGCATTAGTTTTCTCCATAATTGTAGTGGGTTAAGTGGAAGTTACACTGACACTTTCCCAGGACCAAACTAGAATTAAAATATAGAAAAGCATCTAGAAAATCAACTAAAGACTAGTTGGAGAGAACCCTTATAACTAAGGACATAAAGTGGAGACCACATAGAGACTGGTAAGAAGTGCAGAGGCACGAGTGGACTGATCAGGCTCCCACAGACAGCAGCTGAAGTTCTGGAAGGATATCTCAGCTGTGAGGATTCACACTGAGAACTCTTGGGTCAAAACCTCAAGCTAGGCCCCCCAACCCAGAGCACCAGAACTGAGAAAGGTGCCCACATAACATCTGGTTGTGGAAAGCAGTGGAATTGCTGTCAGAAAGACAGCTGGAAATGCAGGCACCCTCTTAAAGGGCCATGCACAAAATTTTGTGTGCAGCCACTCACCTTGGGCTCCAGCAGAAGGAGGACACAGTGAAATAGAACTGTGTGAGAGGATCCAGGGTTAAGGTCTCTGGGATCAGAGCTCAGAAGGCACCCTAGCCACCTGGTTTCCTGTACTGAGTCATACCCCCGTACTGCAGAGGACATCTTTCTCAGCCAGACTTTTACCACCCAGGCAGCTTTTGCCCAAGGCGGGTGTGGGAGTGGGGGAAACTGTTGTAAACCATCTTGCTCCACCCTTTGGAGTTTCTGAGGCTCATTAAGAGACTTAGAATAACTATCAGCCTGCAGGCAGAGGCAGATTTCCAATGCTTCCAGTCTTTGCCTGATTGGCTTCAGGATCTAGGGCTAGGAAAAGCAGACCATTTTGCATAATTCATAGACACAGATAATAGTGTGGTGGAGTATGGGTGTCAGCTAAAAGTTTTCCGGGGAAAAAAGGGAGACATCTGTAATACTATCATATATATATATATATATGTATATATATATACATATATATATATATATAAAAGCTTAAGCGACAGACTGACTGAATGACTGATTGATCGGTCACTATGATGCACAGTGACCACCAGGGGCCAGATGCTTAATGCAGGAGCTGCCAAGCTGTGGTTCTTGGGTGATGTACCTGGAACCAGAGAAGAGGAAGCCCGATTCTGGGGTGTGTCATCTAAGAACCGCCCTGAAGCAATCTGGGAGCCCTTGGGAAATCTGGGAAAGCTGGTTTTGGCCTGATCCCTGCAGGCGAGGCTGAGGGACCCCATGAATTTATGCACCAGGCTTCTAGTCAACAATAAAGATAAATTAAAAAAAAAACACATTAACAGAGACATCTCAAACATTTGATAACTGGTACTAAAACTTTTGTGACTAGTATTGGGTAAAAAAGTGTATAAGGTATACATATTTTAGGTAACAAAGGTGCTATTAGCATTTGGGGCTGGACAGTTTTTTGTTTTTTTTTGAGAACTATTCCACACACTGCCTGGTGTTCAAACTGTTGGCACTAACTAGGAGTTGTACTTGAACAACCCCAGATACTCTAAGAAGACACAATATTACCGCTGAAACTACTTTTCTTGGTAATTATTTAAAAAAATAAGATTGAACATTAAAAAAAATTGGTCTTGATATTTTAAAATAAAACCAGGTAAACATTTTAAAGAATACTATAAAAATTAATTTTAGGTAAATGTTTTTACTGTCATTTTAATCTATTTTTTTATTGTAAAATAATGAATTAATACTTATTTAATCTTTATATATATGTATTAGTAGTTAGGCTTGCATTCTATGTAGATGTATTTCTAGTTTAGGCAGTCAACTACTACCCCTAGAGGTGTTTTTAACAGGCATTGAATGAGATGAAATATAGCTAGCCAAAATAAAGTGTTGTAATGTACATATATTTGTTATTTTTTGTATATATTTTATATATTCTTTATTCATTTTATACATTCTGTATATGATTTAAGGTGTTTTAACATCTTGCCAAACATTTCTGGCTGGTGTGAGAT
Source organism: Lasiurus borealis (assembly GCA_004026805.1). NCBI lineage: Eukaryota > Metazoa > Chordata > Mammalia > Chiroptera > Vespertilionidae > Lasiurus > Lasiurus borealis. The sequence continues at coordinate 30,341 of PVJN01016611.1, forward strand.
TGCTTTCCCTGGGGCTAGCCAATTTTCAGGTGGGAGCAAGTTTTTGATCTCCAAACTAAACAGTCCAGAGCCATACTTCCTCTATTTGGCCTGTACACTTCAGGAAGCAATCTTCTTTCTTAATCATTTCTTGGCCAGGTACAAGACAACTGGAGACCATCTATAGCCCAGAGGCTACCAGAATTTTTTGGCATGACAGTTATTTAAATTAGCCAATTCTAACCTATTTATTCTGCCCTGCCTTGCCTTTCCCTTGGGAACTAAAGGTCTAAGCTCTTTTCTGCTCCTGTCTTTGTCCTCCTGACCAAAATATGATGCTTTCCATAACCCTTATACTAGGACCCTTTTGCATAATAAAATTTATTTTTCTGAGCCTCTTCTTTGTCCTTTCTTGTGGCTATACCTGACCATCATATAAAAGAAAATAGCACAAGGGTGTTATATATATCGGTTTATGAATTACCATATCTAAAATAAGATAATTAACTTTTACATGATTAAGTATGCCACAGTTTTCATAACTTCTTTTTTGTTTGTTTTTTCTCTTATTTCTATACTAGAGGCTTGGTGCACCGATTTGTGCACTGGTGGGGTCCCTTGGCCTGGCCTGCTGTGATGGGGCTGAAACTTGCTCTTTGATATCCCCTGAGGGATCCCCGATTGCGAGAGGGTGGTTCTTGGGTGACACACCCCAGAATTGGGATCCCTCCTCTCTGGTTCTGGGGGCATCACCCAAGAACCATAGCTGCCAAGTCACTGCAGCTTGGCAGCTCCTGCATGGAGCATCTGCCCCCTGGTGGTCATTGTGCATCATAGCTGATGGTTAGGCAGTTGCTTAGGCTTTTATAAATAGCTTATAACTCTTGTATTATTCATATTTAAGAATTGTTAAAAATTCTACAAGCCTTATCTATCATATCTATCTATCTATCTATCTATCTATCTATCTATCTATCTATCTATCTATCTATCTATCTCTATCTTTGATGCACTAAGATTTGTGCAAGAATAGGCCTTCCTTCTCCTGATTGTCAGCATGCCATGGGCTCGCTCAGGTAGCCTATGCAGTAGAAGCGGTGGTGGCAAGCCCTGCACTCTCTGATGCTGCTTCCTCCTCACTCTCCTTCTCTGGAAAGTTCCTCTCTGCAGTGCTGGCACTCCCAGGGAGGTGTGGAGGGGAAGAGGTGGGGGAAGCAAGGCAGGTGGGGAGGACTGGAGAGGTTGGGTACATTAGTGCGTTTCACTTTCCCATTGTGAAAGTGGGATGCAACTGACTCCCTTCCTTATCCTCTCCCTCCTCCACCCTCTGCCCTCCCTCCCTCCATGCCCATCGCCCCTCCCCTCTTGATTTGGCGAGATAGGGAGGAGGGAGATCTGATAATTTAGTTACTCTGTAGCTGGCCTCTTTCACCGATTCAAAACAAAGCTGAGCTGCCTGCCATTGCCGCCATGGCTGCCACCATCCCCCTTTGGCTCGCCCAGGGCTCCCAGGGTGTGCTAACTGCACCCAGTGAGCTCCCATGCATGTCTGCGCCCATGAGGCTGCTCCAACTCTAGAGTTTTGTTTAACAGAGCAGTGGGCAGGGGTGGTGTAGAGGGAGATGCCAGGCACTGGGAGCTATGACCTCAGGCACTAGAGGTTTACCTCTGAGCCTGGGGGCTGGGCCACAGAAAGGCTGCAAAGACAGTTGACAGATGTGTAGTAGCAGGGAGGCCCTGACGGGGCTTGCTGCCCAGAGGCACAGAGTGGCCGGAGGGCAGGACTGCCACCATCATTTTTGTATAATTTGCATACTCACTCCTGACTAGCTGTGGGCATTGTGAAGTGATGGTCAATTTACATGTTTCTCTTTTATTAATATATATATAAAAGCCTAAGTGACCATTCAACTGTTCGACCATTAGCTATGACGTGCACTGACCATCAGGATGCAGATGCTTAATGCACAGGCATGGAAACAAGGAGCAGACTAATGAATCTCAGAGGAAAGGGGAGAAGGGGGAAAGTGGGGAAAGATTAATCAAAGATCTTATATGCATACTAGAAGTTTGGTGCACGGATTTGCTAATTAGACCAGGTTGACCAGCCATCTTCTGGACGTCTGACTTGCTTCCAGACAAAGCCATGGTGGTGGGTGGTGGGGGCTGCGGCAGAGGCAGTTAGGGGCAATCAGGCTGGCAGGGGAGGGCAGTTCAGCATGAGCTCAGGCCAGCAGGGTAGAGCAATTGGTGGTGAGATCTGGCCGGCAGGGGAAGGGTGTTGGGGGTGATATCTGGCCGGCAGGTGAGGGCAGTTAGGGGCGATGAGGCAGGCAGAGGCTGTTAGGGGTGATCTGGCCGTCAGGGGAGGTAGTTGGAAGCAGGAGCAGCCAGGCTGGCAGGAGTGGGCACTTGGGGGTGAAATCAGATTGGCAGGGTAGAGCAATTAGGGCTGATCAGACAGGCAGAGGCAGTTGGGGGCTAGATCAGGTTGGCAGGGGAGGGCAGTTAGGGGCGATCAGGCAGGCATAGAGAGACAGTTAGTGGCAATCAGGCAGACAGGCAGGTGAATGGTTAGAAGCCAGCAGTCCCAAATTGCAAAGGGGATGTCCGATCACCAGTTTAGGCCCGATTGGGCTTAACCCAGCAGTCGGATATCCCCCAAGGGGTCCCTGATTGGAGAGGGTTCAGGCTGGGCTGAGGGAACCCTCCTCCTTGTGTATGAATTTTATGCATGGATCTCTAGTGTAATAATTAGGAATAGACTATGATGCTATAGCAAAATGGTGTTAAGCAAAATAGTTTCTTTTTCTTTCATATAGCACAAACCAGAGGGAGAGCACCCAGGGCTGTCTGGGTACCTCTGCCTCAATATATGGCTTCAGTGTCTGTGGAATTATGATTGCTCCAGTAGTTGCCACCTTCCCACCAGCAGGAAGAAGAGAAAGGACCAGGAGAGCACACATTTAATCTTGGGAATGGGGAGTGATAAACCTCATATTCAGAACTTTATCACTTGGCCCCTCAAGGTGAAAGGGTGAAAATGAAGTCTCTAGCTGGACAACCATTTTTAAATGAGAGCATTCTATTATAGAAGAGGGCACATGGATATTGGTGGGTAACTAGTTGTTTCTGTTATAGACATACATTGTTTTTGTAGAACATAGTTTTTTATAATTACCATTCATATACCATAAAATTGGTAATAGCAACTTTTCAAGTTTAATATGACACGAAGTTCTGTTGGGAATACCTTCTAAAATTGGATTAAAACCAGTTAGCTGGAACCAATCTGTTACTTGGAGCCTTCTCTTAAGTATATCCCCTCTGCATGTACACACTTTTTTCTAATTCATACTGTACACACAAACACACAGTTTGTGCATCATTTATTTGTTAATGCATGTAACATAATACATTCTTGAAAATGTATATGAAGTCATAGTTCATAAATGCTAAACAAATGGATTAAAAACATGTTTTCTAATATATGTTTTAGATAGTTATGGGCTCAATAAGTGTCTGAAGACAGCTTAATGTTCACCACTTTTGGTATTCCTATTAAGTTCCATCTTTATGTAAACTAATAGGTTTATGAGATATATTATTTAGTCTTAGTATGAATGCTTTTTATGATTTATTTTTATAAAATAGTTATAAAAACTCAGAAAAGTATTATATTACTTGTATGAACAAACACCATTGTACAATAGCAGCAGTATATCTGAGACTGAAATTTTGCTTACAACTTTTACTGCCATTTGTTAGCTGCTTTATAAAAAGAAGTTAGGTGTGTTAATGCTGAAAAATCACGTGTGAAAGTTGATGCTTGCTTGTTCTGTGTTCTGTAGCCAATGTGACTGGGGCTATTTACTGTAACAGTTACGAAAACAAAACAAAAAACTGTCTTTTTAAAACAATATAATAAGAAAAATAACAGGTTTTTTTTTTTTGCCATAAATTTAATACATGCTTATTGAAAAAAAATACTAAAAATTCAGAAATCACATATTCTATTTCTTCTGTTTATTATACTTGCAAAGAAACATTAATTTACATATCAAATTGTCTTCATGTACTTATTGCTTTTAAAATTCTCCATATTTTTTTACTTGGGCTATGGATTCTTACCCATTGGGCCTTTTTAGAATATTTTTAGTCCACCATTGCAAAGATTATTATAGTTTATTTGAATTCTTTACACAATAATACTATTAAATCTTTATTCTGGCTTATTACTTATCTGTTCTTTGTATATGGCAGATTTTTTTTTCAACATTCAGAAATGTAAAATACTTTATGTAATCAAATCTGTATAAAAATCTTCTGACCTTTACTTTTTTCCATTTTTTAGTACTTTGAAAACACCAATATATTGGGCTAATAAACATTATTTTAGATACGTGCACCCCTGTGTTCATTGCAGCATTATTTACAATAGCCAAGATATGTAAACAACCTCACTGTCCATTGATAGAAGAATGAATAAAGAAGATATGGAACATATGTACTATGGATTATTACTCAGCCATAAAAAAGAATGCAGTTTTGCCATTTGCAATGACATGGATGGACCAAGCATTATGCTAAGTGAAAAGAAGTCAAATTAAGAAAAATACCATATGATTTCAGTTACATGTGGGAACTGAAAAACAAACAAAACAGAAACAAACTTATAGATACAGAGAACAAATTGATGGTTGCCAGATCAGGGAGCTGGTTGATGGTTGAAAAAGGTGAAGTGATTAAGTACAAATTGGCAGTTTTAGAAATAGTAAGCGGATAAATGTACAACATAGGGAATATAGTTAATAATATAATACCTATGTATGGTCTCAGATGGGTACTAGACTTAGGGAGGGATCACTTCCCAAGTGTATAATCACTATGTTGTACAACTGAAACAAATACAATATTGTATGTCAACTGTAATTGAAAAATAAATTTAAAAAATAATTTTTTTTCTTGTTTTGTACCTTTTATCTAACTCTTAAAATATTGGAATTTAATTTGGTTATACAGTAAGGTGCTAATAACTTTCTTCACTCAAATAGCTATTTTATTAGAGATAGTTATTGGATAATATTTTTTATTCTATTTTTAATATATTACAGATTTTCCCCAGATATTTATTGTATTTATTTGGATTACATATGAACCCCAATAAGATTACATTCGATAATAATGGATTTAAAATAAGTTGGTGATTAGGAGAGGAATTTTGTATATCTGTTTTTATATAAGAGTTCTGGTTTAGCAGTATAGTTTAGCATGCGTTTGACTATTGATTACATTGAGTTGTATACAATGTTACAACAAAATAAGATTCTTTTCATCTTTGTAAGTGGGCTAAAGTATTTATTAGTATCACTTTCTACTCTGAATTCAGGTGAAATAGTAAATATGTCATTGAGTTGTAGTATTTCCTCATTGAGGTTTTTCCTAAATACGTAGTTGGAAGAAACCTGTGCTTCCTTCAAATATATTTGTGCTTCCCCCTCTCCCCCCCAGAGTACAGTTTTACATAACATATCTTTAAGAATTAATTACTGGTAGAATTTGACATTTTTTTTCTTTTTTTTTTAAGGGAAAAATTTATATACAAATGAATATGTGGCAATTAAACTGGTAAGTTCATGTGTCTTATTTTTCCTTAATTTCTATTTCTTTAATGATTAACTTATATTTTACTCTTATATTTTTCATATTTATAATTTGAGTGTTTTAAGTATATGTCAATGTATAGGATGTCTCTATCTTTCTGTGCTATGGAAACTCAATCCCTCTATTTAGGTAGCATCATAGAATTGAATTTTTGAATTTCGGCACTATTTTTCACTTAAGGAATCTGGCATATTGACATTTTAATTAGATCAAAATTAGAAAGCAAGATTTCTCTTTCTGATTCAAGTATTTAAACAAAAGTTTCCTTAATATTTAGAATTATAATCTTTGAAAGTATTTCCAGATAGCTTTCAAAATCTCTTCTTCAACTGATATTTTATATATGGTAAAGCTGGCTATTGCTTGACTTTCGGGGATTCAGAAATTCTTGATGTGGGTGGAGAATAGCAAAGAAAGCAAACTCACATGGAACTATTTTGAATTCCTAAATATGCCCGGTATGACAGCTGTAAGGCATCTCTGTTTTTGAATGAGTTGGGATCTGGGAGTTTTTATAAGACATAACTTTCTTTGGCACAGCTTTTCTATCTGGTTTGCCTGCCACGTTTCCATGCCTGGGTTTTTCCAGTCTGCCTGCCATTCTTATTCTTGTGCTTGCCAATATAATCACTGTATTAAGGTAATGTAAGATGATGATTAGAGAAGAGGTAAATGGGGGAAAATAGAAAATCTTTTGGGATGAGCTAGAAAACTGTACTTAAGGTATGTTTGTGAGTATAGGCCAAGTTTCACTGCAATAAATGTTTATTTTCACTGGGAAATAAGACGTAGGTTGGGTTGTGGTGTCTCTCTAAGACTGGCTGATTGGCTTGTGGTTTTGGATTGGCATTTACCTGGAGGGGTTCATTTTAATTTTAAGGCCTGGTCCTTGGCTTTATGTCGGAAAATCTGGTTAGGTCATCTCTTTTCCATCGTCACTGTTAATCAAAGGTAGATTTAATAAATTCATGGAATCAATCAAGCTCAGAAATATTTAAGAAGAGTTAATTTCTAATTTTATAATGAAGTATTTTACTGTTACAGGTTCAGAATGCCCAAATCAGTATAAGTAATGTTTTCTTTCTATAGGCGGAGCTGCATAGAAAGTCAAGTTAAAATGACAAGCTTTCCTGATCATGAAATCTGTACAGGAGGAAATAGTGTGTATGAATCACAATGGGGAGATTCAGGATGCAGGGACTGAACAGTGTTTGAATGGGCATTGCTAACTTTTGTTTCTTTGGGATTCTTTTTCCATGTTCTATTCCAGTGGTCGACTCTCGATTCCAATAATTACAGGCTGTTGTTGTTCCTTGTGATTAAGTCCCGGTGTAGACATTGCATGGTGTTGGGAGTGGGGATGACAGTACAAGAATAGAAGAGTAGTAACACCCATATGCTGTGTTATTGATGCAGCAGCCTGTAGTGAGCAGGTCTACTCAAGGGAGCTTGTGAATGATATTTAACTGGTATGTTAAGGGAAATAAACCACTGTGTCAAAACAGGAGCTCTGCACTGGGCTGACGTTTCCTTGTTTTAGTCATAAAGTGGTATTCGTTAGGTCCTGTTATTTCAGATTTGGAGCCTTTTTACCCTCTTGACACCATTGATGCATTAGTAAACATTTATTATGTCATCTTTTGTCATCCTTACATATACACACATATGTCATCTTTTTAGTTCATTTTCATGCTATGTTAGTATCCCCTTAATTATTATTTTTTTCCTTGTACATTCTTCCTCTTTTACCTTTTTACGCATAGTAATCAGAGTGCGACATATAATAATTTTGGTTATGCAGTGTTCTTGAGAGGAACTGGGAGTGTTTTTGTAGCTTTGTCTGGTATTTTGAGGTTGAAGTATAGTATGTTCACTTCAAATTCAAAAATATATTGACAGGACAGAAATTTTTTTAAATCTCTTTTTTAAAAAATATTTCAAGAAAAGCTTTTAATGTTACATGCAATAAACATTAATATTTCAAGAAAAAAAGATTTTAAATATAATATTACCAAAACTGTACTAACATAGAATAATATCACAAAAGTTGTAGGAAATATTAAAAGTTTGCAAATACCATATCATAGTTTGGTATTTAGTTTACTAAACATATGTAAAATATGTACCGTGTAGTTTCTCTAATATTAATACAATAACAGACAAAACTAACTCAAAGGTGATAGAAGTCAAAAAGTGATTACTCTGAGGGAGGTTCATAAAATGTTCTAAAGATTTTTTGAGGTGATAGTTGCTGGGGTATATTCATTTAACAAAGCTCATGGACTTAATGCTTATGAATTTTGTGTTTTGTTTAAGCTTTATCCTAAGTAAAATATTTAAAAAATATATTGTTGTTACTGTCAAAAATTTATCTTCATATTTGTTCTTTCCTACTTTTCTGTGATTTCACTTTAACATAAAAGTTTTACATGGGAAATACGCAGTTCAAGATGAATTCCTAGAAACAAAAGAAATAGAGCAAGGGTCACCATTCCCCCAGTCATGAATATTTGGTGTATATTTTCTTTCAGGGTCAAAGAGTCAAACATAAATTTCCCTAATGATTGATCTAATAGCCATGTAATCTTATGTGTGTTTTTGACATTAATTTATTTTACAATGAAATACATGTACAGTTGATATAACCTTAGAGAGACAAAGATGCCTAATAAAATATTAATTATCTAAGAGTTGACACCAAGATTTATAACATTTGGAATTGGGGCCTAATGATCTTTTAATAACTTGTTTTTTGTTTTGTTTTGTTTTTTAATTAGGAACCCATGAAATCCAGAGCACCACAGCTACATTTGGAATATAGATTCTATAAGCAGTTAGGATCTGGAGGTAAAATTTTATATTTTAAAATTTGTAATGAAATAGATTGTTGTTATAACTCTTTGGTTTCAAAGAATAGTATTTAAGTTGAGTTAAAGTGAATCACTTTTTAAGGCATTACTTATTGGACATTTTCTTGCTGTAGTCTTAAATTCCCTTCTTATTTTAAACTAGAGGTCCAGTGCATGAAATTCATGCATGGGTAGGGTCCCTAGGCCTGGCTGGTGATCAGGGCCAATTTGTGGGGCAACTGGTGGGGTGATCAGGGGTAGCGGGTGGGAGGCCCACTGTCACCTGCCTTGACTGGCCTGGGACCTGTGGGCTGGAGGCACCTCCTGTGTTGTCTGCCTCCTAGTGGTCAGTGTGCATCATAGTGACCGGTTGTTCCATTGGTTGTTCAGCTGTTTGGTTGATTTGCATATTGGGCTTTTATTATATAAGATAAGACATTTTTGGAGCTTTTTATGTTGGTACTAATATGAGTAGAGATCATTGTGAAAAAGTTTAATTTGAGAATATAAGATTAATGTATCTTCTATATTATTACACTTGAGTATTATGTAGTTATTGAAATGACTTATGACATTGTTGATACGCTGAATAGTGGCCCATAAAAGATATTTATAGCATAATCCCTAGAACTTATAAATGATACCTAGAGCAAAGACTCTGCAGATAATTCAATTCAAAAATGGGCAAAGGAACTTGCATAGACATTTTTCTAAGGAAGATATACAAATGGTCAATAAGCACATGAAAAGGTGCTCAGTATCACTAATCATTAGGGAAATGTAAATAAAAACCACAAAAATACACTACTTCATAGTAATGAAAATCTCTGTTACCAACATAAAACAAACCGGGAACCAGTTAATAGATGTTGGTGTGAATGTGCAAAAATTGGGATTTTTGTGCATTGCTGGTGGGAATATAAAATGGCACAGGTGCTCTGAAAAGTAGTATGACTGTTCTTCAAAAATTTAAACATAGAATTATTATTTAATACAGCAATTTCTCTTCTGGTCATACACACATGTACAAGTGATTGGGACTGGTGCCGGGTGCCAGCAGAGGGCTGCAAACTATGGCTCTGGTGCCGGCAGTGGATGCGAGCGAAGCTGTCACCAACAGTGCATGTGAGAGGTGGTTGCTGACCCCGATTATCCCTCAGGAGCAGGGGGACCTGCTGCCGCCGTTTGCACTTGCTGACGGCGCTGAGTGGTCTGGGCTGGTGCTGGGTGCCAGCTGCGGGTGCGAGTGGGGCTGTCGCTGGCTGCAGGAGTGAGCACCCTGTGGGACCTCAGTGCATGGGAGCAAGGAATTTTCAATAACCACCAGAGCCTTGCCCTGATGACAGCTACTGGTGCCCCGCCTTGGTGTGGTGGCCCGCTTCCCTGCTCCACTATTCCTCTATGGTCGATGCCTGCTATGTTCTGTGCTCTGCCGCCTGTTGCCAATGCCCACCATGTTCCACACATGCGCCCTGCTGGTCAGTGCATGTCATAGTGACCAGTTGTTCGGTTGTTCCCTGATAAGTCTATTTGCCTATTAGGTTTTATATATATAGACTAGAGACACAGTGCATGAAATTCATGCATGGGTGTGGTTTTTAAGCCTGGCCAGTGATCAAAGTGCGAGTGTCTGGTATGGAAAGGCAGGTCCCAGCTGACTTCTGGGCCCTGGGCACCACCTGAGCTCTCGGGCCCCCAAATGCTCCCCTACGCCTGAGTCATGGTACCCAAGTCCCCATGCAGAGAAGCAGTGAGTGTGGCCAGATGCCGTGGGCCAGGGTGCAGTGTGGGCCTCTGGCCATGCTGCGGCGCCACACAAAAGGGGAGAGGTGCAGGGAGCGTGCACTCTCCCTGCCAGCTTTGCAGACTAGCTCCTGCATGAACCCACGGGGATCCCAACTGGTCCCTGTGGTCCTGGAAGCTGCGGCCCAGCTCACCCAGAAGAAACCACATGGGTATAGTTCGGGCTCCTGACGCGTGCCCGGTACCTAAGCATGTGCGGGTTGCCTCAGTGTGTGAGCCCTGGGGGAGGAAAATAGGGGGAGTGAGAGCGAGCTTGGCAGACACCCTTCATTCTTACCACACTTCCATCTATATCACCCGCGCCCCTAGGTAGCCAGCGAGGGGTCGCAGTGCATCGCTGACACCTGCCATGTTCCTCACTGTGCCTTGGTGGTCAGCGCATATCATAGCGAGTAGTCAAACTCCTGGTTGAATGACCGCCTGATGGGACAATTTGCATATTAGGCTTTTATTATATAGGATGGAATGGTGGTGGCGGCTGCACAACAATATGAATATATCTAATGTCACTAAACTGTAGACTTAAAAATGGTTAAAATCATAATTTTATATAATGTATATTTTACCACAATGAAAACAAATTAAAAAGAGGTTTATTTTCAATTATTTAATGATATATATATATTAAATCTTTACTGTTCAGATTATTACAGTTGTTCCTCTTCTCCCCACCCCCCATAACTACCCTCCACCTGGTTCCCACCCCATTCCTGCCCTTACCCTTGCCCCCCACCACTGTCCTCATCCATAGGTGTATGCTTTTTGTCCAGTCTTTTCCTTACCCCTACACCCTTTACCCCTGAGAACAGTCAGTCCACTCCCTTTCTATGCCCCGATTCTATTATATTCACCAGATTATTCTGTTCAGGTTTTTTTTATTCACTTGTTTTTTAGATTCCCTTGTTGATAGATATGTATTTGTTGTTCATAATTTTTATCTTTACCTTTTTCTTCTTCTTCCTCTTAAAGAATACTTTTCAGCATTTCATATAATAGTGGTTTGGTAATGATGAACTCCTTTAGCTCTTTCTTATCTGTGAAGCTCTTTATCTGCCCTTCAATTCTGAATGATAGTTTTGCTCGATAGAGTATTCTTGGTTGTAGGTTCTTGCTATTTGTCACTTTGAATATTTCTTGCCACTCCCTTCTGGCCTGCATAGTTTCTGTTGAGAAATCAGCTGGAAGTTGTATGGGTGCTCCCTTATAGGTAACTAACTGTTTTTCTCTTGCTGCTTTTAATATTCTCTCTTTGACTTTTGCTCTTGGTATTTTAATTATGATGTGTCTTGGTGTGGTCCTCTTTGGATTCCTGTTTTTTGGGGTTTTGTGTGCTTCCTGGACTTGTAAATCTATTTCTTTCATCAGGTAGGGAAAGTTTTCAGTCATTATTTCTTCAAATAGGTTTTCAGTATCTTGCTCTTTCTCTTCTTCTGGCACCCTCATAATTCTGATGTC
>PVJN01016612.1:0-42054 GCA_004026805.1 Lasiurus borealis
GGGGGGGGGGGGGGGGGAGTTGTTTTATTGGTCCCGGGCATTTTAGAGCAAGGGGCCTTGGCTCGGGCTCTCATTTAATCTCAATCTGAAACCACTCTGGATTGTATTCCTGAGGTTTTTGGTTTTTTTTTGCATGCGGGACCGTGTCCTTAACAGTGGCGGTTTTCAACCGAATGATGGCTGGGCCCAGCCTCCAGAGTTTCTCACACGGTCTGCCTGGGATCGGGCCTGAGCGTCGGAATTTCCGACAAGGTCCTAAGTCAGCGGTTCTCAACCTTCCTAAAATGCCGCGGCCCTTTCATACCGTCCCTCACGCTGTGGTGACCCCTACCCATAAAATTATTTTCGTTGCTACTTCTTCACTGTCATTTTGCTATCGTTAATGAATCGTAATGTAAATATCTATGTTTTCTGATGGTCTCAGGTGACCCCTGTGAAAGGGTCGTTCGACCCCCAAATGGGTCGAGACCCTCAGGTTGAGAACCGCTGTCCTAAGCGATGTTGATGCTGCTGGTCTGGGGACTGACCTCGCTTCGAGACACCCTGGCTGAGACGAAGGTAGAGGCCTTGCCAGTGCTCAGAGGGGGGCGGTGGTTCAGCTGATAGTAGCTTCTGGAGAGGTGCCCCACTAAAACCAGCCCCGCCGAAGCCCGATCTGCTCCCCACATTGTGCCAAGGGGGTCCCATGCCTTCTAGAGACTTGTTGCGGCCGCTCCTGAATGCAGACTGCAACAGCTCTCTGTGTGTCGGTCAGCACTGGCATCTGCTTCCTCAGCTCTGCAGAGACGAGGGGTGTAGAGCACACAGCAGGGACAGGGTCCCTCTCACCTTCCACCGCCCAGCTCGCGTTTCCCCACTTTTCACTTTAAAGACACGACTTCCCACTGAAAAACACAGTCCTTAGCCTGGCGGGCCGGCCTTTCCACGCTCACTGGGATCAGGTGCACAGCTTGCTCCACAAGGAAGGCATCAGGCCCAGGGCACACCAGGAGCAAGGGAAGTTACCGTATTTTCCGGCGTATAAGACGACTTTTTAAAAAAAAATATATTTTTTATTGATTTTTTTACAGAGAGAAAGGGAGAGGGATAGAGAGCTAGAAACATCGATGAGAGAGAGACATCGATCAGCTGCCTCTTGCACGCCCCCTATTGGGGATGTGCCCGCAACCAAGGTACATGCTCTTGACTGGAATCAAACCTGGGACCTTTCAGCCGGAAGGTCGATGCTCCATCCACTGAGCCAAACCGGTTTCGGCTAAGACGACTTCTCAAAAGTTGGGGGTCATCTTATACGCCGGGTGTCACCTTATAGGGCAGGGATATCCCAAAGTCTATATTTTAACTGGGAAATTTGGGGGTCGTCTTATACGCCAGAAAATACGGTAGTTGGGGAAGGCGTGATGGAGGAGGCATGGTCCCTCCCCTAGTCGTGGGTCTCAACAAGTAATAAAAATGATGGTGGTAATAGCTAATACTTATTGGTGGCACAACGGGCATTATTCGAAGCTCTTTATCATTTTATTTCGTCTCCGTTAATTATCTATGATGGCATAACAAATTATCCCCAAAATGAATGGATTAGAACAACCTCTACTACCTCAGGGTTTCTGCATGCCAGGAATCCAGGCACAGCTTAACTGGGTCTTCCGGCTCCGGGTCTCTTTTAAAACTGGCGGGGGCTGGATTTATCTCAAGGCTTTGACCTCAGTGAGTAGCAGTGGAATGAATTACTTAATTAAGAGACAAGGCAGAAATGTAGAGAGCACCAACTTCTAAAAAAAAACCCAAGGAAGTGACCACGGTTGGGAATAGCTTCTGTGGGCAATGAGAAGAAGGTGTGTTAAGAGTGGGCCCCACTTGCCGAAACCGGTTTAGCTCAGTCTTCAGTCTGTGGACTGAAAGGTCCCAGGTTCGATTCCAGTCAAGGGCATGTACCTTGGTTGCAGGCACATCCCCAGTAGGGAGCATGCAAGAGGCAGCTGATCAGTGTGTCTCTCATCGATGTTTCTAACTCTCTATCCCTCTCCCTTCCTCTCTGTAAAAAATAAATAAATAAATAAAATAAATAAATAAGATATATTAAAAATCAATAAAAATAAAAATTAAAAAAAAAGATTGGGCCCCACAAAGAGAGTCCAACCATCTCGGGTTCTGGGAAAGAATAAAGCAGGTAAATCACCCCATTTGGACATGATTTATGTGGAATGAGCAAGGACAAGCAACCAAACTATTTTCAGGGCAGAAGCTGAGGCCAGGGACGTTGGGAAAGGGCTCCTGGAAGGCCAGATGGGGTGCTGATAACCCCCACTGGGAGAAGGCCTTCTCTGACCCCACCCCCGGGCAGAGGGTCACCACGTGACTGGCCCCAGGAGCTCCCTTCAGAACCGCTGGGGGAGAGCCTGGGCTGAGCAGGCCACCTTCCCATGGACCACGTGGGCGGCCGGCTGTGCTGAGCTGCGGTCACCGGACACTGAGCTGGAATTTTGGAGGAAGCTGAGCAGTTTGGGATTCTGGGTCGGGATCTTGGCACCAGTGGCCCATGTTTTCCATTTCAGAAACGATGACCTGGAAGTGCAATTCTCAGGGCGGTGGCAGCAGGCCTCGGGTGTTGATGACTCCATGTGACCTCTGACCTCTGGCTGTCACGGAAGCCATTTTTCACCTTCTTTCCATCCCGGGAAGGGAAGAAACCGGTGTTACCGGGAGCACACACGTCTCTTCGCTCTGCTCATGATGGATTTCGCGTGATTCCAGAACGTGTTTGGCCTCCGGGTAAACAGTTGAGACCTCCTGGAGGCACCTAGCAGGAATGCAGGAATGCGTTTTGCTATTAAGTGGAAGAAAGGTTATAAATGGGACTCTGACAGAATAAAATATATTATTTATACGGGTGCTTAAAAATAAGTCGCTTGTAAAGTATACACTCGGCGGTGATGGCCTAATATGGGAAAGTGTGCTATCTGGTCACCAAACCAGGCTGACTCTGTACGCGGGGAGATCCATCCGTCCGTCCACCTTTCTCTCGGTTGGGCAATCTTGTGGCTAAAAATTTTTTTTCCAAGGAAGTCTAGAGTGATAGGCCAGAGGGAGACCTAGACCTCGTGCATAAGATAACAGCAAAGTAAATTCGCCAGCCTGGGCTCTCTGGAGGTGTGGGTAGCTGTGCCAGGGGAGAATTTCACACTGTGTAAGTTGGTCGCCTGCCAAATCGGAGAGAACAAATAGAGATGAAATGCAGGGAAGGCGTAAACAGCTCAGAGGGAACAGGAGTGGTAACTGTGCTGAGGAGGCCATGAGTTTTCCCATCGGCTGACAGGATCTGACTTCCCCCTACGTCACGATGACTGACAGGTGAGCCGTCTGGCCTGGTAACCAAGGGAATTCAGAAGTCCCAGCACCGCGATGAGCAGGGTACAGAGGAGGCCCTGGGATCAGCATCCGCTTGGACTGTGGGCCCACCCTGGGTGGGCATAACCTTCTCACCCTCAGTTGGCTGACAGAAGAGATTGCAGCTTGTGGATTTTACGGGGGACCTCAAGAAACAGGGGTGGGAAGGTAGCAACGAGGGGGTGCCCCTTCCCTCTCCCCCATTATAGCACTTATCTCACTCTATTGTTCCTCTCCTTCAACAGCATGCCAAGCAGTCTTTGGTGGGGGAATCAAGGATTACAAGCAGGAGCCCCAGCTCTGTCTACAACTCTCTGTGCATCCTTGTGCCCATTCCTTCTACCCTTTCCTGTCCTAGGTTCCTTGTGTGTAGAATGGAACTGGTTTTGAAGATCCAGTAAGGTCAAACCAAGTCCTTGGCGCAAAATCCAGCGCAAAGTCCTCAATAACTTGTGATTGCCTTCCCTCTAGCGCAGTGGTTCTCTACCTTCCTATGGCCACGACCCTTGCATACAGTTCCTCATGGGGTGGTGGCCCCCAACCATGAAATGTTGCTACTGTGATGCATCGTGATGTAAATATCTGGATTTCCCGAAGGTCTTAGGCGACCCCTGTGAAAGGGTTGTTCAACCCCCCAAAGGGGTCGCGACCCACAGGTTGAGAACCGCTACTCTAGTTGGATTCATCTCAGTACCTTCAGCACAAAGTAGAAGTGGAGTCAATCTTGTTGAGTAAGTAAATATATAATATTAACAACTCTTGTTTATCAAGGACCTTTTCAACCCTAAGCTCCTCCGGGTATCACCTCATTCTCATTGCTGAAACCCCAGCATCTAATGCCGGGCTTGGCACATAGTAGGGGCTTGGTTGCTAGGAAGCTACCCGTGACCTCTGACCTCTGGCTGTCACAGGAGCTACCGAGTAATAGCTTAAGTTCAGGGGTTCCTTGGTAAACTGGAGAGTCTCGGGATAGCATGGACTGACTGGGCACTCAGAGAAGAAGTGCCCACCACTTGAATCCCAGAGGGGGTGACAGCAATCAAGCCCCCTGAGTCCTGAGGGGGAGACTGCAAGGGTCTGGGGTCCCACAGGATTTCTTTCTAAGTAGCATGGTGCTCATGAGTCCTCACCAAGGGCCGGATGGGCTCTGAACTCGTCTGCTGAGCCAAGGACACATAATGAGGGGCATAGTGGCCAGGGTGTGGAGCCAGGGACAGCCCGCGCAGCCTCCCCTCACCGACATGGCCACAGAGGGAAGGAGAGCCGGTCGCTTTTCCAGGGGAAAATGCTGCCCACTCCTCAGCGATCGAGAAACACATGCTAGAAAGATCCAGCCTTCAGTCCTGTGTGTGCAAGGCCTGGGACTCGGGCTGCGTCTGTAACCCGAGAGAGCCAGTGCCTGCCTGTTGTGCAGCTCAGCCAAACAAAAGGCAAGCCAAGCCAGGAGACTGGATCACCTGACACAGCGCCTCCGAGAGCAAGAGCCCGGCGCACTCTGTCTGCAGGAGTTTTCCAGACTCACTGCAAGCGAGCCGGTAATGGCTGCAAGACTGGGCAAACTGGTTCTCCTGGCACGGAGGGAGGAGCTGGGCTTAATGAGGCTGCCTGCAGGATCAGACTGGAGGAGGGCCCTTTGTTCAGGTCGGCTCCAATGAAAATAACATTAAAAAAAAAACCTTATCGTTAAATAAGAACAAAAAGTTATAGCATCAGGGGCGGGAGCCTAGGGCAGGGGTGCAATATGGCAATTCTCACTCAAGAGGAAATCCCTCCGTGTTCATCCTCGCCACATTTCAGCTTTTTCAGAAAACTGGACCTGAACTGACTCAGTTCCTGGTAATTCTTGACCTTGATGGGGTCTGGGGCTGCGTCCTGGGGAGGCCTGGCTGCTGAGTGGAGACTTGGCTGCTCCCAGCTCGTTTTGGCAGGTCTTCTCCACGTGACTTGGAACTAGATGTCTAAAGCAACTCATCTGTGCTACATCCCAGGTTCTGAGGAGTCTGGGCCAAACTTGGGGGGTGGCCTGTGACCTGATGACCTCCAGATCCCGTGAGGTTGGGTGCTGGTGGTCAGTGGAGGAAGGCCAGGCCAGCCATAATCACTTGTCTTCGCTTGTCTGAAAGCAGGAAAGTCTGATGGTAGAGCTGGTGCTCAAAATGAGTCTGGGATGGATCCCCATGCTGGCTTTTGACACATGCTCTTCAAACCACACCACGTTTGTCTTTAGTGACAAAACCAAGAGTCAAAATGCTCTTTGAGTTCAGGGAGGCAGGCTTTCCCTGGACCTGAACTTGCTTCCGGGAGGGCAGTGGACTGACCACTGGTGGTCCAGGCACTGATGGTCCAGGCAGTGGTCAGGGTTCAGGCCCCGAGGAATAACTTTCCGGGCTCCTTCTCGAGGCCAGACAGGCCAGAGACTTACATGTGGGACTTGATCCGCCACCATCTGGACCCCTGGCAAGACCAGCTGAAGGTGTTCTCACGAGGGAAAGGGAAAGGGAGGGGGCCTGCAGTTAGCTAGGGGGTGCTCCTGGGAGGGGTCCCCATGAAAGGACCTGCCTGGGTTTTGTTTCCACTAGATCTTCAAAGCAGATCTCAAACGGCATCCGCCTGTCTTGACTTCCTCTAACTCCCTCTTCTGCTCAAAAACACATCATCCCTTCCTTTTATTGCGGGTCCCGTGCCTCTTTATTGAAGCTGTAAATTCATTATATGGCTTCCATCTCAAATGTGATCTCCTAGAGTACAGGACCCTGTCTTATAATTCTCCTCTCTTTCTTTTTTTTGTTTTTGTTTTTTGTTTTTTGCTTTTTGTTTTGTTTGTTTTGTTCTTGGACCTGTCTTATCACTATTTGTATCCCAGGCCCCTAGAGCTGGGTGGGCCTTGCACCGTTGAATGGCAAACTTAGTGAGGGCCTTCCATACCCTGTTTCCCCGAAAATAAGACAGTGTCTTATATTAATTTTTTGCTCCCAAAGATGCTCTAGGTCTTATTTTCAGGGGATGTCTTATTTTTCCGTGAAGAAGAATAGGGTACACATTTATTGTTGAACAAACCAAAAGGAAATTGATTACCTGTCTACAGTATGGTAGTCATTGTTATCGCAAACCAGCTCACTGATTGGCCGCAGCGCAGCCGGAGCTGTTCAGGCAGGGCGAGGTCTCTTTAAATCAGGAGTCAGATGCCTTATGGTAGCTTAGGGGGCCTTCTATTCCGGGGAGGCCTTATGTTTGGGGGAGGCCTTATATGACAGGGAGAGGCAAAACTGGAAGTAGGTCTTTTTTGGGGGGTATCTTACTTTCGGGGAAACAGGGTATAAAAGAAAGAGCTCAGGGGTTTAACACAGGTGAAAAAAAAAAAATCCAAAGAATAGTCTACTATTGAACTGTGTGACTTCCTGGGACAAAGGTTGATCCCTGAGGGCGCTGCCTCGGAGTCTGAGGGCCGGAAAGCCATCTCTGAAGGGCTCCGGGGAAGGCCTGAAGCAATACGTTCCTTCCCCGGCCAGAATGGAAGCGCCAGGAGGGCTCGGCCTTTATTCACCGTTGCGGGCCTGACGGGAGGGAAGCGCTCAGTTCACGTTGTGGAGCGGAAGCACTTTGGCTGTGGAGGTTTATTCTCCTAAAGCAGAAAGAACCCGTGTGGGCGATGAACTTATCCGCAGACTCCTCAGGTGATCTGTCCTGGGAAGAAAGACTCACACAGACGCAGACAATCCCCAGAGAGGGGGCGGACTCAGGGGCATGGGACCTGTGCGGCTGAACCCAGCCCATTGCCCGGGAGGATGCGATGCTATTGCCCATTTGAAATTCTTTTTTTAAAAAAATATATTTTATTGATTTTTTGCAGAGAGGAAGGGAGAGGGACAGAGAGTTAGAAACATCGATGAGAGAGAGACATTGATCAGCCGCCTTCTGTATGCCCCCTACTGGGGATGTGCCCACAACCAAGATACATGCCCCTGATGGGAATCAAATCTGGGAGTTTGGAACAGGGAGCGTACGCCTGCATTTTGCATGGGGTCCACAAGTTGTTATTATTCTCATTTATTCCTGAGAAGGTTTTGTTCCACACAGAGAGGAAGGGAGTTCAGTCCTCCTTGGCCATCGCCTTCCTCCTGGTGGCCAGGACGTTGCTCAGCTCCTCTCTCTTCTTCGTGGGGAGGATGTGTATCCCACCCTTTAAAAAATATATATATATACATATATATTATTGATTTTTCACAGAGAGGAAGGGAAAGGGATAGAGAGTTAGAAACATCAATGAGAGAGACATCCATCAACCGCCTCCTGCACACCCTCTATTGGGGATGTGCCCGCAACCAGGATAGATGCCCTTTACCGGAATGGAACCTGGGACCTTTCAGTCCGCAGGCCGACGCTCTATCCACTGAGCCAAACCGGTTTCGGCTGTGTCCTACCCTTTTATCGATGAACTTGAAGGCCTTCTTGTCTTTGAAGACCTTGAGCAACTCCATGGCCTGCCACCCACGGGGGTCGAAGCTACCCACCTCTCCCGTTACATCCGGCATGGACTTGGTGTGCCTGGTGAGGCGCCATGGCCTTGGGGCATCACAGAGCCACGGCTGCTGCTCTTTAGCCTGTCCTGCCCACGGAGTGGACACTGCTCATCTCCAGCTTGGGCCACCAAGCAAGGAAGGACCTTCGGCTCCAGACACCCGCCTGGCAAACCGACTTGCCCTGTGGGCTCTGGGCAGCCACGGAGCAGGTGGTGGCTCCTTTCTCTGGCCTGGCCCTGCAGCTGCTTGGCTCCATCAGAGGACCTCAGGGCGTGGCGGAGCCGCCAGAGCCAGTGACCGCACACCCCTTGCTGCTGCCACCGGCCTGGGGACGGCTCTGTCCCTGGGAGTCTGACACTTTTATGGCGTATTTCGTCAACAGCGGCCTTCCCAGGATACTTCGCCCAGGACCGTGCCACCCTACCCTTTCTCGGAATTCGGGGCATTTGGCTGGCTTGGCGGGAGGACAGGAAGTGCCACCCCCTGAGTACTCTTGGCGGAGGTCAATCTCAACCAGTTCTTCAGGGCTGAGTCTAAGGAATGTTCTAGTGAAGAATGAGTTTATGAACCGCTGGAGCACCTGCTTGGGGTGGGAGTGATTTTTTTTTTTTTTTTTTTGGTTCAAGGACTCTGATCTTGGTGGGCTGGGGCCCTCCCGAAACACCAAAGCCTGTTCCTTTCTCTTGGGGAGACCAGCAGTCTTCATGTCTCTAGGGTACTGGGGGGCAGGGTCGCACAGGGAGAGCGCTCCTCCATCCCAAGGCTCTGTGCCCACGGTGTGTCTGGCAGGGTGGGCTGGCCACTGTCGGGCCTCACTCGGTCCCGAGGAAAGCCACCTTCCTCGGCTTCCTCTGTACAGGACAGGCCGGGGAGCTGGGCTTTGGAGAGGGGACCCCGAAAGCCAGACCCACGATGCCCCGCTCCGCCTGCTCCTGGTCTCCTGGACAGGCTGCTCTGTGAGTCCCCAGGTTATTAGGGTGACCTGGTGCTGTGCTCCCCGAACTCTCCTTGGCTGAGGTCAGGGCTCAGGGGCAGGACAGGTGCGCCTCAGACTTCAGAGGAGCCAAGCGTAGTTGCCCCCGCTTCTTGGGAAATGAAAAAATGGGGCGTCAAGGTAATGAATAGAAAAGTAAGATGGTGAAGGTCCATTTTTCTTTTCTTTTCTTTCTTTCTTTCTTTCTTTCTTTTTTTTTTTTACAATTTAAAAGTCTGTGTCCAACAGAAGCAGTAAAGCATCAACCAGACTGTCAGATTACAGCAGGAAGTTTAAGGAGAGGTGGGGGGTAGATAAGAGATCAACCAAAGGACTTGTCTGCATGCAGATAAGCATAACCAATGAACATAGACACTGGGGGGTTGGGGTATGCTTGGGAGGGGGGGCAACTGGGAGAGGTCATGTAACACAATAAAAATAAATAAAAAATAAAATAAAAGCTTGTGTCCAGTAGGAGTGTGAAGACCTGGGCTGGTGGTGGTGGGGGCTCTGGGAGAGGTCAATGGGGGAAAAGAGGGGCTTATGCCATGCCTTCGACAATAAAGAGCTAAAAATAAGTAAATAAATAAAACACTGTACCACACACACAGAGGCCAGGTCCTTATTAGAATGACGACTTTTTTTTTTTCTTTCTGTGAGACCGTGCTGTTTCACATCTGACACACGGTCAGAGTGTGAGGGAATCAGAGGCCCTCCGATCCAATGCCCACCCCCTGTCTGCAGGTGGAAAACAGGGTGCTGTGGAGGCTGGGGTGGCTGCCCCAGGGCACACGGCTGACGTAAGAGCACAGGCCGCCTCCCACACCCCCAGGCCTCTGTTCTCTCTCAGCAGAAAGTTCCTGAGATATTCCCGCCGTTCGCTGAACAGTCACAGATATGTTTTCAGCTCAAGGGCAGCGTAACCTCAGAAGTTCTCTAGGAATTTGGTCTTTCATCACTTCTTCGTCATCAGCTCTTTATTGAGCAACTGCTTGGTGCTCAGTCCGAGGAATACCACGAAGAACCATGTACGGTCTGTGTTCTCACAGGCACTTGTATTAGGAGTGCGTGCATGTGTGTGTGTGTGTGTGTGTGTCTCCAGCTAGAAGCCCCCTCGGTATAATCCTGAATCACAGATTACTTGTCTGAGTTTCAGCACCTCCAGCAAGGAGACCTGCTTTGAGAGCTCTTATGAGATGACTTTGAAATCCAAGTGGTTAGCAAGCCCAGTGTCCCGTTAGGTGGAGGAGGTGTCTTTCTCTTCTTTATTTCAAGCCAGACCTGGAGGCAGATTCAAGGCACCCGAGTGCCTGTCACAGGGGCTGTGAGAGGTGTCTGTGCAAATGACCAGACGTGACTGATGTGAAATCTCTCTCTCACTCACACACACACATACAAACATACACACACAGAACATGCAGAGCCAGTCCTAAGGTCACAGAATGTCAATTCTAGATCCTACGTTCCCTCTTTGTCAGACTCAGAGCAGTTGAACTACAGCGGTACCTCGAGATACGAGTTTAATTCGTTCCGTCACCTTGAGGCGTGGGAAACTATGAGACGCTCGAGTCTCAGTAAGCTGGTGGGTCGTGTGCAGCCGGCCGATCCGCGCGATGACTCCTATTTCAAATGTTGCTCGTCTTTCAAAGCAAAAATCGCTCGCTTGACGGCTCGTATCTCAAAAATCTCGTACGTTAGGGCACTCGCATCTCGAGGTACCGCTGTACTTGCTCCGTTAGTTACTAACCTAATCCAGAGAAGCCAGCGGATTCCTTCAAGGACATGAGCGTTCAGTTACCCGGGAACCGGACAGTGGGGAGCGGCGCCCCTTAGAAATGGCTTTGCCTCTGACACGTCACTGCGCCTCCGATGACATCTCGGGGAGGCACCCAGGCCGCTGTGGTCTCCCGCGGTTCCTGCACAGAATCCCCGGAAGTCACGGCTATTAGGGAGGATCCCAGGGACCAGAAGTCGAAATCAGATGCCCCCCCGCCCCCCCATGCCAGTGGCTGCCCTCTGACCAAGGCCTGAGACACCCCAGCTGGAGCTGGAGCAGGTGCTGGGCAAGTCTCCAGCCCCAGGGGTCCCCCGGAGCTGGCGGGGTGGTGGGAAGGACCCAGGGTGTGTGTGTGGGTGGTGGGAAGGACCCAGGGTGGGTTCAAAGCTCAGGGTCCCCCACGAGAAGTCTGGGGCGAAGCATGGGCTTACTGTTCTCCCTTCAAAGGCCATCGATGAAAGCGGCTCAGGACCGCCCCGAGGGCAGGAGGCTTTGATGCTGTGGGAAGACAGGCCCTCCCTCCGGCTCTCTGTCAGCAACTCAGCCCACCCGTGGCCTCCGCACCAGGCCTCCAAGCTCAACTTCCCACGGATGGGTTCTTTCCAGAATATTCTGACCCGGCTTGCACTCCTCCAGGGAAAGACAGGATGTGGATGTCCTAGGAAGACTGCCGTTGCCAGCATTGGAAAGGGCCTTCTCAGAGGGAACGCTGCCTTCCTGTAACGTCCATTTGGGGGTCTCAGCCCTGCAGTCTGGGGGCTCACCCTGCTCTCTGCCGCCCTGTGAAGGAAGTGTTAGTCTGTGCCTGCTTTGCTCCGGGCCAGCCAGCCACACAGGGCAGGGCTTGGTCCTCCGTCCCAGGCGTGGCTGGGAAGTCCTTGACCTCCTGTGCACCCGGAGCTCCTGAAAGGGGGGGGTCTGACCGCTGGGAAACCCCAAGTCCCAAAGGCCAGGCTGAGCAGAGCAGAGCTGAGGCGGCTCAGCCACCGGACCCCGAAAGCTGCCAGTGTCTGGATTTGCTACCCAGCGCCGCGTTTAGCCGCCCAGGGCGGGCTCTGTCTGTGCGTCTCTGATCCCTCCCGTCTAGCTGGGGGCAGACCATGCCAAGGTGTTTCAGAGCCAGGCCAAGTGTAAGCCTCGTTGCCTTCTGCTTCCCTGGGTCTCGGGAGCTCCAGCGGGGGACCAGGGCACCAGGCTTATTTGGCAGTTTCCTGGGGATCACCCACTGAGGGCTGCTGGTCGGTGGGCAGAGGGGGTGAGTCAGCGGAGATCTGTAGGCCGGGCCCCCAGCTCCATCTCATCGCAGGCTCCACCTTTAATCACTCGCTACCGGAGTCTGAATAGCAGGCAGAGGCTGGGCTGTGTGCATTGCAGCTGGGGGAGCCCCCAAGGTAGAGTGTGACCCTGGCACCTCTTCCCGCCCACCCCACCCCCCAGGTGACCCGGAGGACTGGGTAGTATTTGCCTGGAGTGTTCTTTAAGGAGCCACCCAGACAGTGGCTCTTCCCTTTCACCCACTCAGCAGCCTTTCTGTGCAGCAGGCAGTCCCCAGGCAAATGGTTCTCTCGTGGCTGCTTAACTGGAGGAGCAAAGCCCGGGGTGATTGGGACAAGAGTATCACCGATCCCAGGAATGTGACCCCGCCTCATAAGTACCGGAAAAAGAGCTTCTGGAGGGCTCTGGGGATTCTGGGGTGGGCGCTGGGGGGTAGGGTGGGATGTGTAGATGACTTTAACGCAGTGGTTCTCAACCTTCCTAAGGCTGCGACCCTGGCATACAGTTCCTCATGGGGTGGTGACCCCCAACCATGAAATGTTGCTACTGTGATGCATCGTGATGTAAATATCTGCATTTTCCGATGGTCTTAGGCGACCCCTGTGAAAGGATCGTTTGACCCCCAAAGGGGTCGAGACCCACAGGTTGAGAACCACTGCTCTAACGGGTCCTGTTTATTTTCTTTCTTTTTTTAAAATAAATCTTTATTGTTCAGATTACAGATGTTCCTCTTTTTTTTCCCCTCCCATAGCTCCCCTCCACCTGATTTCCCCCCACCCCATGCCCTTACCCCTCGCCACTGTCCTCATCCACAGGTGTATGATTTTTGTCTAGTCTCTTCCTGCACCCCTCATTCCTTCTCCCCCACCCCAAGAATTGTCAGTCCACTCCCTTTCTGTGCCCCTGATTCTATTAAATTCACCAGTTTATTCTGTTCATCGTTTTTTTTTTTTATTCACTTGGTTTTTCGATTCACTTGTTGATAGGCATGTATCTGTTATCACTTTGTTGTTCATAATTTTTATCTTTACCTTTTTCTTCTTCTTCCTCTTCTTAAAGAAAACCCTTCAGCATCTCGGGGTCCTGTTTTTTACGCACCCAGAGGGCACCGCCTTAACACAGCAAGGACAAAGGGCTCACTGCTCTCAGCCACCTGGGGAAGCTGGCAGGCTGTGTGCGTGCGCCAAGGAAACTGCTGTTTGCACGTCCCTTTAACACACGGCCACGATTGGGAATGAATGTTTGTGCTTGGTGTGTGTGTGTGTGTGGAGCTGATCACTGTGCATTTGCTGACCTGAAAGAATGAGGAGGCTTTTTGCCCCACTCACAGGTGGGGAGACCCAGAAAAGACCCCAAGTCGTGTACCCAGGCCCAAGCCCAGGATCAATGATCCCGCTGATCAGGAACCACCTGGAACCGTCCTGCCAGGCCAGCGAAGGCCCTGGGCTGGAGCCGCCTGAATAATTCAGACCGGGGAGCCACTGCCAGGGATTCTGGTGCCTCCCACGTGGCTGGCTTGGCGCGGGGACCGGAAGGGGCAGGGCATCCTGGGGTCTGATGGCAGCGTTTGCTCCAGGGAACACCCTCCCGCAGGGAAGGAGACTCGCTCCGTAGAATGGCTCTCAGGGAAAGTCATACCCTGTTTCCCCGGAAGTAAGACATCCCCCGAAAATAAGACCTACTTACAGCTTTGCCTCTCGCTGTAATGTAAGGCATCCCCCACAATAAGACCTCCCCGATAATAAGGCCTCCCCGGAATAGAAGGCCCCCGAAGCTACCGTCAGGCGTCTGACTCCTGATTTAAAGGGACCTCGCCCTGCCTGAACAGCTCCGGCTGCGCTGCGGCCCATCCGTGAGCTGGTTTGTGCTGACAACGACTACCGGACCATATGCAGGTAATACATTTCCTTTTTTTTGTTGTTCAACAATAAATGTGTACCGTCTTCTTCTTCTTCCTGGGAAAATAAGACATCCCCTGAAAATAAGACCTAGTGCCTCTTTGGGAGCAAAAATTAATGTAAGACACTGTTTTATTTTCGGGGAAACAGGGTAGGTCTGAGCATGAGCTCAGTTCAGCCTGGGTTCTGTGTGAAGAGCAAAAAAGCTCAGGAACTTGGCCTCTGCCTCAGACAGGGTGAGGACCCTTCCCCAATCTGGAGACTCTTTTTAGGGGCAACTGCCCTGTCTCGATCCCAGCCCCACCCCCTACCCTCCCACCCCCCAGCACGAGGCTGCAGTCCCCAGGCCTATTTCCTGAGGAGCAGAGATGCAGCTACTGTGTGCTTGGGCCCTGCCAGCGATCGAGGTGTTTGCACACGGCGAGTGGGCCAGACCGGGTCAGAGCAGAGCAAGTTCACGTGCAGCCTGGGGAGGCGGGCGGTTTCCAGGGCTCCCGGACGGCTTTGTTTCCCGACTTTTATCTCCAGCCCCAAGAATGCAAGCCGGGACCCTCCACGCATTTCTGCTGAATAGCGGGATCCAACAGCACATAATGAGCCGACGTCTCCGCCTCGGTAAGCAGACACCACAGCCTCTCCTGGGCGACTTCTCAGATTGCAGGCTCCTGAAATAACCACCATTAGCGAACATGGCGGGAGAGCGTTAATTATAACGCCAGAGAACACCCTGTTATAATGCGGCCTTTTCCTGTTTTTTGCTTAGGATCTATTTTTTTGGTTTAAAATATATTTCATTGATTTTTTTTTACAGAGAGGAAGGGAGAAAGATAGAGAGCTAGAAACATCGATCAGCTGCCTCCTGTACACCCCCTACTGGGGATGTGCCCGCAACCAAGGTCCATGCCCTTGACTGGAATCGAACCTGGGACCCTTCAGTCCGCAGGCCGACGCTCTATCCACTGAGCCACACCAGTCAGGGCAGATCTGTTTTATTTGCTGCTGAACAGACATGTGATCTGGGAAACATTTGTCTTGCTGATGTTATAGTTCTTTCCAGAGCTCTTTGTGTTCACACTTGACTCTGGCATCTGACCGTGGCGACCGTCTTGGGCCACAGGAAGGACGGCTCAGCTTTGTTCCCGCTGCTCCCCTCCCGAGCTCGGTGAGGCTGACTGCCTTCCCAGGGCCGTGCAGCCGAGAAGGAGCTGCCCTGAGCCCAGGCCCCAGGTCTGTCTCCTCACTGCCCTACGCTGGGCCGGCCGGGCCCTCTGAGTGTGTAATTTTCCTTCTGTTCCCCCAAATGAGAGGGCGCGCTCCATCTGGCCCTCATGGAAATGCTGGCGGAAGCCAGACGCGGGCCCCGAGCGGCTCTGCAATTACCGGGAGAGGGTGTAATTTGGGGCGCTCCGCCTGGGTGGGCTTCCTTCGGGAAAGCTGGCTGTGCTGAGCTCTGCTATTATCGGACGAGACTCTGTGTGGGAACCAGAAGCCCTGGCTCGGAGTC
Source organism: Lasiurus borealis (assembly GCA_004026805.1). Classification (NCBI taxonomy): domain Eukaryota; kingdom Metazoa; phylum Chordata; class Mammalia; order Chiroptera; family Vespertilionidae; genus Lasiurus; species Lasiurus borealis. The sequence goes on from PVJN01016612.1 coordinate 15,335, forward strand.
AGGCTGCCGCCTCAGCCCCCGGGGTCACTCCTGGGTTCCGTGTGGAAGGTCACGCTCCCTGAGCCCGAGGGAAGGCTGCCCAGGGAAACCCAGGCATGATGGCCCCCCCCCCGGGAGGGACCTCGGCCCCTGGTGATGGCCACTCTCCCCTGGGGGTCGGGCTGAACCTGACCGCAGTTGGCTGCTGCTGGAGGAGTTTCCTTTCTTGTGCCAGCACCCCCCCCTCCCTGGGTCGTGACTCCACACAGCCTCCGTGGGTGGCTAGCTCACCTCTGATTTTCACCAGAATGCACTGGCCTTTTCTTTCTCTTTCTTTCTTTTTTTTCTTTCTTTCCCTTCTTTCTTTTCCTTCTTTTCTTTCTTTCTTTTCTTTTCTTTCCCCTTCCTTCCTTCCTTCCTTCCTTCCTTCCTTCCTTTTTATTTAAAATATATTTTATTGATTTTTTACAGAGAGGAAGGGAGAGGGATAGAGAGTCAGAAACATCAATGAGAGGGAGACATGGATCAGCCGCCTCCTGCACGCCCCACAGTGGAGATGTGCCCACAACCAAGGTATATGCCCTTGACCGGAATCGAACCTGGGATCTTTCAGTCCGCAGGCCGACGCTCTATCCACTGAGCCACACCGGTCTCAGCAGGGCATGGAGCCTTGACTAGGGCCCCACACATCAGCTGGAGGATGAACAGTGGGTTCACACTTTCTGATTTCAGAGCCTGCGTACTGTCACGTGGACCTCCTGTCTAAGGAGAGCCAGGAGAACCAGTAATATCTGCCCAGTCAAGGCCTCTGAGGCCTCAAGGGAAGGACCATCAGCGCTCCTGGTGGCCTTGACCATGGCATTTCACTCGGAACGTCCCCTGTTCTCAGAAGTCATCACCGCTGGCCGGGGCACTCCCCTTGCTGGCTGTTTGCAAGAGGAAACCGTGGACACAGGCCCCCCTAATCTATGTGCTCGCACCCCTCGTTCAGGCCAGCAGCCCGGGGAGGCCCACAGCCCGCAGAGTGACTGCCCACCCCACCCCCCACCCCCGAAACACCCACGCCCCGGCCTCTCGGTGCCTGGCACAGGCGGGCTGCCATGTGCTCTGTGGGCAAAGACAGCTGCCAACCTTTCCCCAGTATTGTCCTTTGTTCCCGACGATGTCCCTGCAGCCGTGCCCTTGACGCTCCCAGCGGGACACTGGCCCGAGATGTAAGGGAACGGCTCGCTGTTCTCCAGACCCCCCGAGGCCCAGTGGTCCGGGCACCCGGTGGCTCCTGGCCTAGGCTTGGCATAGCCCCGACCCGGGTGCAGCTGGCACGCAGCGCAGGGCACCGACCTTGCCTCCCACTGTTGGTAAGATAATGACCATCATTGCGGTCGCTCCTTACTGGCACCATTCGTAGCGATTGCACTGTGTCGGGACCTCTTTCCTGCCCCTCTGATCCTCATGAAAGCCCTCTCAGGTGGCTGTCGTTAGTCCCTGTGCACAGGTGGGTGAATGGAGACTTGGGAAGTTGGACTCAAACTTGAGCTGACAGATGGCAGGCAGCAGAGCCGAGACGTGGGTGCAGATTTGTCTCCTATTCCCCTCCCCGCCTTTCTGGGCTTGACTGGCTGGCTGTCCTACACCCACCCAAGTGCCTGCACAGATCATGCAAGATGGCAGGGGACACGGAGGGGCCAAGACCCGCCCCCATCCCCCACCGGGGACAGGAGGACTTTTCTCCTCGATGCTGGGGCTGCTGCTGGCTGCTGGCCTCTCTGGGACCTGCCTTTGCTGAAGCTTTGCCCCAGGGGACAGCCCACATCCCCCCTAGAAAACGTTTAGCTCACTCTCCTTCATCACCGTCTGCTTCTTGGGGAGCCACCTGTGGCCAGGATATCTCGCAAGATTAGCCGGGGGTTTGGAGATCTACCCACTGGCTTTTGCAATGTCTGGAGGGCTGTGGTGTCCCCAGCAGGAAGGACAGCCATTCCTGTGTCCTTGGCATCACTTGGCATCAGTCCGCGTGGACTGAAGGCATCAGTCCGCGTGGGCTCTAGGCTTTTATGTGTTTAAAAGGAGCTCCTGCCACGCAGGATTGCTGAGAATATGTTTAGCAGGGAGGCCCAGGACTATACCCCACCTTTTAAAAAATATATATTTTATTGATTTTTTACAGAGAGGAAGGGAGAGGGATAGGGAGTTAGAAATATCGATGAGAGACATCAATCAATTGCCTCTTGCACGCTCCCCATTGAGGATGTGCCTGCAACCAAGGTACGTGCCCTTGACCAGAATCGAACCTGGGACCCTTCAGTCCGCAGGCCGACGCTCTATCCACTGAGCCACACCGGTTAGGGCCTAACCCTTTCTTTACAAAAATAAAAAATAAAATTCTCATCTGGCAGCTGTGGCTCAGTCATCCCAGGAGGCACCAGGAGGTCAATTCCCGGTCAGGGCACGTGCTCAGGTTTCGGGTTTGATTCCAGATAAGGGGAGTGCAGGAGGCGGCTGATCCATGTTTCTCCCTCATTGATATTTCTATTTCTCCCTCCTTCTCCCTTTCTCTCTCTGAAATCAATACAAACATCTTTTTTAAAAATAGAGATTAATTGCAAAAAAAAAAGAGTAAATAAATAATGATTTTCAAATTAGAGGGCCTGACAGTCCAAGATTATTTTTAAGGTAAACGAAGAATATTCGCCTTTATAGTTTAACCCCTAAAGCACACTAAGCCGTGTATAATGCCTTGACCAGAGTAAACAGCTTGGTAGTAGAGATATTATGACCTGATTTTACCAATTGGCTATCTACAGTGGTACCTCAAGATATGAGTTTAATTCGTTCTGTAAACTTGAGGCGTAGGAAACTATGAGACGCTCGAGTCGCGGTAAACTGGTGGGTCGTGTGCAGCCGGCCGATCCGCGCGATGACTCCTATCTCAACTGTTGCTCGTATTTCAAAGCAAAAGTCGCTCGCTCGACGGCTCATATCTCAAAAATCTCATATATTAGGGCACTCGTATCTCGAGATGCCACTGTATTTCTGAATCATGGTGTAGCATGGGTAACAGTCTTCCTAGGACAACAGTAAACTACATGGCTACACTTTGCTACACCGAGGAGCGGTCTCTTGATTCCTAAGACCATGGGAAATAGGTGGGGGTCAGGGAGACAGAGGTGAGTAAAATCATTTCTGCATCCGAGGAGCTTCCTGTCTGTGGAGGAGGCTGATATCAAACCGATCACAATAAAAAACACCGTGATGGCTTTAGTAGGCATTAACTGCCGGGCCAGTTCAATGGAAATTACGAACAGGCCAATAAAAACTGTTAGAGAGAGGACATGATTTAGGAGTTTGCTCGTCTTTCCCGGGAGGTCCAAGCAGGCCCGGGCTGTCGCCGCGTGGGGCTGGGGACACCCAGGAACTTGACGGGGAAGCTTCTGGAGCGTGATTTGTGGGTGAAAGTGATGGATGACTTCGGCCCCTCCAGGCCACCTGCCAACGTCTTAAGAGTGATTAAGCCTTAAGTGTCAGTTGGCTGTATTTCTTTCCTGCTTCAACATCTGTAATCCGCCCCTTCCGCCCCCCACCATCGCCTCCTGGATAAAGTTCACCCCTTCTTCTCCTCTATTCCCCAGAAAGCTTCCCTTTGCGGTCCCGCTGGCTCACACACTGAACCCCAAAGCCAGGGGACCGTCTGATCACTGGGGTCTCCCGGCCTTTGCTCTCCTGGAATGCCTTTTCTGCTTCCCTTGGCTGGTCCAACTGGTGCACATGCTGTGGACCAACCAACCCATTTCCCTGGAAACTCCGACCTGGAGTGACCTCTCGCCTCCGACAGGCCTTCTATTGTCCATTTGCAGGACAACGAAGCCGTGGTGACCCTTCATCCTGGCCTTGACCTGCCAGTTTATTTTATTTTACTTTAAAAAAATAGGTTTTTTATCGATTGAGAGAGAGAGCTGAAAATATCAATGTGAGCCGAGACCGGTGTGGCTCAGTGGATAGAGTGTCGGCTTGCGGACTGAAAGGTCCCAGGTTCGATCTTTTTACAGAGAGGAAGGGAGAGGGATAGAGAGTTAGAAACATTGATGAGAGAGAAACATCCATCAGCTGCCTCCTGCACGCCCCCTACTGGGGATGTGCCCACAACCAGGATACATGCCCTTGACGGGAATGGAACCGGGGACCCTTCAGTCCACAGGTCAACGCTCTATCTGCTGAGCCACACCGGTTTCGGCGGCCTGGAGATTCTCGGCGGGAGGCAGGCTCGTTGCTGCAGAGACAGGTGGTTTGCTGTGCGGGACCCTGGACCAGGCTCACAACCATCTCTGGGGTGTCTGGCCGCCCCACCTCTCTGCACGCACAGCACCGGGCCTGAGGCTGCGGCCAGCGTCCCGCTTTGCTCAAGGCCTCAGCCTGACCTCGGGGGCCTGGCACGGGCGTGGCCTGGGCTCTGGAGTGTGGACTGTGGGTCCCGCATGACCCGGGGCTCAGGCAGCCTACCCCGTTTCCCCGAAAGTAAGACATCCCCCGAAAATAAGCCCTACTTCCAGTTTTGCCTCTCGCTGTCATGTAAGGCATCCCCCTGAAAATAAGACCTCCCTGATCATAAGGCCTCTCCCGAACATAAGGCCTCCCCAGAATATAAGGCCCCCCGAAGCTACCATCAGGCGTCTGACTCCTGATTTAAAGAGACCTCGCCCTGCCTGAACAGCTCCGGCTGCGCTGCGGCCCATCGGTGAGCTGGTTTGTGATGACAACGACTACCGTCCCGTACACAGGGAATGAATTCCCTTTTTTTTTTTTTTTGTTCAACAATAAATGTGTACTGTCTACTTCATGGAAAAATAAGACATCCCCTGAAAATAAGACCTAGGGCCTCTTTGAGAGCAAAAATTAATAGAAGACACTGACTTATTTTCGGGGAAACAGGGTACAGCCTACTTTCCCAGAAATGTGAAGGGGATGGAGTTTTGGGCTCTGCCAGGACAGGTCTATAGCTTGGGGTGCACCTTCTCTCTCCCCCGGCTCTGCCAGTCGCCCCCTGTCCTAGCTCCCCCCCTCTCCCAGCCAACAGTTGGAGCCAGCCAAGCAGCCCTCGCCTCTTTACTACTTAGTCTGAGGACCCACTTGGGGGCCCAGGGGAGACCCAATTACGGCGCCCCTTTGTCTTTTTTGAATTCCTCCCTAATCTATCGATTAAAAAACAGCCTCCAGCCGCTCCCCACTAAACGGGCTCCACGCAGAGGCAGGAGCCACGTGACTCAGCCTCCCTGGGGCAGACAGGCCATTTATCTTTCCGCGGAGCACAGGGAGACTTCGCCCACCGGCTGAGAACAATGGCCATCGGCCCAGCTGTCCCCCTGAGGAGGGGGACGAGGCAGTGCCGGGCGCTGACCCCGTGAGGGACTTCTCCCGGCAGCTCCCCGCATGCACGGGGACATCTTCACTGACGGGCATTAGTGGAGGCGGCAGACAGGATGGCCCGGGCTGAGCACAGCTGGCAGGGTGACCCTCCTTTTTATGGAGGAGCCCGTACGGATCGGCTCAGACTCTTTCCTCTCCCTCAGTGGAACCCCCCTGACCTCCTGCTCCCACAAGTCTCCTTCCAGATGGCTGCCCGAAGGAGGGTATCTCCTGGGGTGTCCGCCCCCCTCTGTTGTCCTGAGGCAGTTTCCGGGGCTGCCCTGAAGGGGGGGGATGGAGGGGTAATATCCCTGTGGTTGGCACCTTGGCACTTTGGTGGCACCGATGCACTTGGCCCTGTAGCCGGTGCTGCCCTGCCCTGCCACCCGCTGGATCCTGGGCCGGACCAGGCCACAGACTCGGAGTTGAACCCGATCTTTTTTTAAAAAACATATTTTATTGATTTTTATAGAAAGGAAGGGAGAGAGATAGAAAGTCAGAAACATCGATGAGAGAGAGAGACATCGATCAGCCGCCTCCTCCCCCCCCCCCCCACAGTGGAGTTGTGCCTGCAAGCAAGGTACATGCCCTCAACTGAAATCGAACCTGGGACCTTTCAGTCCACAAGCCGACGCTCTATCCACTGAGCCAAACCGGTCTCGGCTTTTTTTCTTCCCAGAGGAAATGGGTGTCATTGCTCTTCCTCAGCCCGACTTGGGAGATGCCAGCCCCTCCCCTGGGCCGGGCAGAGAGTCAGGGTGGGCACACCCTGTGAGCCAGGGCATCACCCAGGGCTCCCTGCCCTCGCCCTGCCTCCGGGCCCAGGGTTTCAGGGACTTGTTCCAGCTGCAGAGGTGGTACTAGGAGCAGAATTAGGAGTAAAGCTTCCCAGAACCTCAGACCCTCAGGAAAAAGAACCATGTGGCCATCTAAAGCGTTTGGAGGTCCTCTGGAAGAATATATATATATATATATATATATATATATATATATATATATAATTGATTTTTTTTTTTTTTACAGAGGGAAAGGGAGAGGGATAGAGAGAAACATTGATGAGAGAGAGAGACATCAATCAGCTGCCTCCTGCACGCCTCCTACTGGGTATGTGCCCGCAACCAAGATACATGCCCCCGACCGGAATCAAACCTGGGACCCTTCAGTCCGCAGGCCGGCGCTCTATCCACTGAGCCAAACAGGTTTCTGCAAACCTAGAAGAATTTTTGTGAGTTTATTGGCAAACGCTCAAAGGATTCTGAAAGTGCTCCAGAGAATGGCGGGTTTGCACCTTATTTTATACATTATAATCCAAGGAGGAGGTGGAAGAGAGATACAAGAAATGCACTGGTGATAGGTTAGGGAGGCAGGAGAAGGCCCGGGGAAAGGGGGAATCTCTGGGATCAGATAAAAAGTAAAAGGCACAGACGCTCTGACATTGGTGGTTCCAGGGCCGTTAACGGTTAATTAACAGTTAACAGTAACAATGAGGGGTTTTTGTGCTCCGGCTGAGATCTGCCCGGAGGGGTCTGAAGAAAGGAAATTAGCTGACATTCCAAAGGTCTGCATCAGAGCTGCAGAAGGACAGCAGCCAGGCTCAGTTAGGCTAAAGACTGACTTTTGTCTCCAGCCGGTGTGGCTCAGTGGTTGAGCAGCTACCTGTGAACCAAGAGGTCGCAGGTTCGGGGCATGTGCTCCATCCCCAGTGTGGGGTGTGCAGGAGGCAGCCTATCAATGACTCTTTCTCATCATGGATGTTTCTCTCTCTCTCTCCCCTTTTTCCCTCTTTCGGAAGTCAATCCCTTATACTCATCGCCCAGATTTAACAACAATTAATATCTCGCTGTATTCGTTTCATCTACGTTTTTACTCAAGTCTTTAGAAGCGAACCACGGATGCACATTTTACCCTAAACACGTCGGTCTGTGTCTCTAAGGATAAGAAGCTTTCTGCCTGACCGTATCACCGTTGTAGCATCCAAATGACAACTTCTTAGTATTGTCTAGCACCACGTCTGTATTCAAGTTCCTGCAAATGTCACAAAACCGCCTTTTGCGGTTGGCTTCCTTAAACTGGAATTCAAGCCAGATCCACACACTGCATTAGGCTGTTCTAACTCTTCCGTCTCTCTCTCTTTTTTTTTTGGAAATATATATATATTTTTTAGATTTTTTACAGAGAGGAAGGGAGAGAGATAGAAAGTCAGAAACATCGACGAGAGAGAGAGACATCGATCTGCCGCCTCCTGCACGCCCCACAGTGGAGATGTGCCTGCAAGCAAGGTACATGCCCCCGACCGGAATCGAACCTGGGACCTTTCAGTCTGCAAGCCGACGCTCTATCCACTGAGCCAAACCGGTCTCGGCTCTTCCGTCTCTTAAAACCGGGTCTGTACCATCCTTCCCAGGGCACAGTCAGGGTGGAGAAAGCAGGGCAGTGCCCAGCTCCTCCCCAGTCCCAGGACCTGTGTGTCCCCTGTGGGCAGGTGCCAGGAGAGGCCCTGCCCTGTCTGGGACAGGGGAATCCCTTGTTGGCATCACTGAGGAGGTCCAGGGGCAGTTCCTTAAAGCCCAGAGGGGCTGTCCCTCCTGTGACCTACAGGAAAAACCCCCAGAACAAGAATGAAGGCTTTGAGACGCTGGCGGTTACACAGTCCGCCAGGGAGAGAAGAAGACGTGAGTCTCTGGGCAGGCCTTTGAAGATGAAGGTCAAGGCCTCCAGGCCTGTGAGGGCCATGCCTCTGGTCCCTCCTCCCTCTGAGGGCGGGCCCACGGGAGCCCTGGCAGCCTCCCACCCACACGCCGTGTCCTTTGATGGACGCGGCCCGGCCTGGGGCTCTCCGGAGGTCCCGCCCTGGAGCAGCTTCTCTCCTGGCTCCGGAGTGTAGCAGCTGCCGCGGCAGCTGTGACATGGTCCAGACCGCTCCCTGCTCCCTGTGGGGCTGCATCTCCCGCCCACCCCCCACCCCCACTCCTCGGACCTCCCAGATTACCCCGCTCTCCAGGCTGCTCCCGGGCCTGTGGCTCTGTGCATGTTCGCTGCAAACAACCAAACAGGACTTTCCGAATCAGCCTGGCTACCGGCACGCACAGGGGAGGCCCGGCTGGCTCTGGAGGAACTAGTAAAGCGAGACTGTAAGTCAGTGGTTCTCAACCTGTGGGTCGTGACCCCTTTGGGGGTCAAACGACCCTTTCACAGGGGTCGCTTAAGACCAGCAGAAAACACCTATTTCCCATGGTCTTAGGAACCAACACACTGCTCCTCAGTGTAGCGAAATGTAGCCATGTAGTTTACTGTTGTCATATGAAGACTGTTACTCATGCTCCACCACGATTCAAGACAACATTTCATTTACAATGGTACCTCGAGATACGAGTTTAATTCGTTCCGTAACCTTGAGGCGTGGGAAACTATGAGACGCTCGAGTCACGGTAAACTGGTGGGTCGTGTGCAGCCGGCCGATCCGCGCGATTACTCTTATCTCAAATGTTGCTCGTATTTCAAAGCAAAAATCGCTCGCTCGACGGCTCGTATCTCAAAAATCTCGTATGTTAGGGCACTCGTTTCTCGAGGTACCACTGTGTTTGTAATTATAAATAAATATTTCACAATATACAATTACATATTGTTTTTGTGATTCATCCCTGTGCTTTACTGATGTTCCATTTGTAACAATGAAAATACATCCTGCCTATCAGATATTTACCTTACAGTTCATAACAGTAGCAAAATGACAGTGATGAAGTAGCAACGGAAATAATTTTATGGTTGGGGGCCACCACCACATGAGGAACTGTCTTAAAGGGTCGCGGCGTTAGAAAGGTTGAGAACCACTGCTGTAAATGAAGAGATAGCATTTCCCCCATTAGGTGGGGAAAAAACATTTAAAGGCTATAACCCCCAGTGTGGCCAGGGGGTGGGAAAACAGTCTCTTGCTTTTTCAGTAGAGGATAATCGGCCAGCCTTTAGGAAAATAAATTGGCCACATCTTTCAACATAAAAATAAAAAAAAATGTCAGTGTCTTTTCATCTGTTCTCTCATTCGACAATATTGACTAAGTCCCACCGTGTGTGAACACCGTTGGGGACACAGCCGTGAGTCAGACCGATAAGGTATCTGCTCCTGTGAAGCTTGTATGTGAGAGGGGAAAAACACAGATTCTAAACAAAGCACAGAGAAGGCAAGTCACGTGCCCAAGGTCACACGGCCTACCGAGGTCAAAGGTGAAATTCGAGCCCAGGCGTTCTGACTCCAGAGTGTGTGCTCTTAAACCTCGCACTGCGTTAACAGATATGCCCTGAGATTTTATAATAATTTTTAAAAAATATATTTTTTATTGATTTTTTTTACAGAGAGGAAGGGAGAGGGATAGAGAGCTAGAAACACCAATGAGAGAGAAACATCCATCGGCTGCCTCCCGCACATGCCTTACTGAAGATGCACATGCCCTTGACCGGAATGGAAACTGGGACCCTTCAGTCCGCAGGCCGACGCTCTATCCACTGAGCCACGCCGGTCAGGGCACGCCCTGAGGTTTTCACGTTCTCTAGGTACAATTTGCTATTTCTAGAGCGGAGTCTTGGAAGTCCCCACGGGGCATCTTGGCACTGACAGGAGCGAGAACAGCTGGTGACACTGGCTCTGTCTCCCTGTGCTAGATGGAGAGAGGAGTCCCTTCCCTGGCCAGCTGATGCCCATGACGACACGCACCACATTGCAGGCCTGGCAGGGCTGCTCCAGGATGAGTCCACTCTAGATTTGGAGGAGCAGGGTTAACGGGGTGTGGGTGGGGGCAGGGAGGGGGTGTTCAGGGAACAGACTGCACAAAGCTCTTCTCTGTCCCTTAACTCCCATTCTCTTTCTGTCTCATTGGGATGGAGAGACAGAAGCAACTCCGAGGAAATGCACCAGAAGCGTCCCTCCAGCTCGCCTCCTGTCCTGGCAGAGGATCACCCCACACCACCTGGAGACAGATCGGGGGCCTCGGGGCGCCCGGCACTGCCCTGGGGTCCCCGGTGAAGCTCCCAGAAGCCACACGAGGCGTCTGGCGGAGGCGCAGGCTGCTGCCAGGCAACGCCGGGCATTTGGTGGCCTCCCCGGATCCTCCTCAGGAGCCTGGCACAGACGCCGCCCTCCTCCGGTGACAGCTCGCGCCTTGGAAAGCATCAAATGGCCCTGAAAGGTGATAACGGCCTCGATCAGTGTCTGCCCTCAGGACCGTATATTCTTCCACTTCACGAATGTCTGTGTGTCCGCCTTCTGGAACTGTCTGGGCGTCCAGGCCGACAACCCCCTGCCCCCCCCCGGAGCCAGGTCTGGTGGTAGATGGGGGACCTCAATGAATGGGACAATGTAGGGGGAGAAGAGCACGTAGGAATAGCCATCTCTCCACCCTCCGTGTGTGGGGGAGGGGAGGGGAGGATTCTGGGACATTCCTTAGCCCGACGGCAGGCACAGCTGTGACCTGCAGCAGCTGCAGAGCCCAGAATGGGTGTGAGCGTGGCCTCTGCCTCCCTAGGCCTGGCAGAGCGCCTCCTGCCACATTGCTGGCTCTGGGTGGCAGGGGCCGGCTCTCACTGGGGTTTGGGCAGGCCCAGAGGGAAGGGGTGTCACAGGGGGCGAAGGACAGTGAGAACAGAAGCGCCGAGGGGCCTGGTGTTTGCGGGAGATGAAAGGAGACCCCGCTGATCGTCCGGTTGCATTTGTGATCGCAGCCCAACTCCTGCCTGGAGCCTACGTGCCGGGATGGGGCATGCTGGCGGAGCTCACCCTGGAGGCTGGGCGGCGGTGATCCAGGTGGGGGCCAGGTGAGCTGGACCAGGAGGGGTGGCGGGAATAGGGAGAGGGGAGCAGGGGGCAGGCACATAGGATCAGGGCTGCCCTGCTTCCCGCGTCCTCCATCCGGGCGCCATAGTATGTACAAGGCTCTCTCTCCCTGCTGGGAGCTCAGGGGACCCTCAATGCCCCGGAGAATGTCTGGTTTTGCAACCAGGAGCCCAGTGAGTGTCTCTGAGGAAAGGTGAGGACTCCTCGGGCGCGATGCCCTGCAGATCAGGGAGGACGGGGCAGCGGCCGGAGTGAGTCATCCCCGGCTGGAATGCTGGGCGGATCCTCGCCCGGAGCCACTGCTCGAGTGTCACCCGGCGCTCCCTCCCAGCAGCCCTCACCCCGGCCGGCAAGGGTGAGTCACCCACGGCGGCGTTTCCCCATTGATGCGCAGCCTTGCCTCATCTTCAGCGGGTGGGAGCTTATGCAAGTCGGCTCCTGAGTCCTCCGGAGCCATCCCACCGTTTTGGTGTTCGTAGGACAGGAATGCTCTTGGTCACTTCCTACATTGGACCGGAAATCAGCTATTTTTCCACTAAAAGGCCTTGGTTCCTTTTAGCGGGACATGGTATTTAGAGACCGCAGTCTAGGCCAGTGGTCGGCAAACTCATGAGTCGACAGAGCCAAACAGCAACAGGACAACGATGGAAATTTCTTCTGAGAGCCAAATTTTTTAAACTTAAACTTCTTCTAACGCCACTTCTTAAAAAAATAGACTCACCCAGGCCGTGGTATTTTGGGGAAGAGCCACACTCAAGGGGCCAAAGAGCCGCATGTGGCTCGCGACCCGCGGTTTGCCGACCACTGGTCTAGGTATATTTGTATCCCTCCAACTATAGCATAATACAAACAATTACAAACCACCTTAATGGCACTAGGGAAATAGCTAAGTGTCAATAATAATTGGCTAATTAAATGGCCACTAAGAACACTGTAAAGAAAAAAAAAAAGGAAACTATATCTATATTCAACAACATAGAATAACTCTGAAAAAAAGTGGAACAAATGGTATAAAATAATATGTATAGTACATTCTAACATATACCTATTCATGTAAAATAGCACACACATAATCTGGACAGAGAACATCTGGTAGAATACATACCACAATGTTAATAGTATACAGTACACAACAATATGCAGCATATAATGATTTATAGCATATAATATACAATAGTATACAGTGTGTAATGGTTTGCAGTGTTTAATAGTCTTTTATCTAATAAAAGAGTAATATGCAAATTAACCACCACTCCGCTACACCCACAAGGCGCTCCCACCAACCAATCAGGAGCGAGTATGCAAATTAACCCCCAACCAAGATGGCTGCAGCCACAGAGTGAGCAGGAGGGAGGGTTGGGTTTCCCTGGTGATGGAGGAAGCCAAGTTTTCCACACACCCTGGTGGGCCCAGGCCTTCACTCAAGGCTACAAAGTTTCAATTATAGAAGATAAATAAATTCCAACAGAAATGGCTGCCACCACAAAGCAAGCAGGAGGCTTGGCTCTGCTCCAGGCTACAAAGTTTTAATTGTAGAAGATAAATAAATCCCAGATACCAGGGCCTCCATTTGGGTTGCCTGGGGATGTGGCTGGCCTGCAAACCATTACAGGCCACTTGCCCAGACCGCCCCACACCCCAAGGGAATCCCCATTCTGATCTGGGACACCCTTCAGAGCAAACCAGCTGGCCCCCACCCATGTACCAGGCCTCTATCCTCTCTAATAAAAGAGTAATATGCAGATTGACCATCACTCCAACACACAAGATGGCTGCTCCCATGTGGTCAAAGATCCTGCCCCATGTGGACATAAGATGGCCACCACAAGATGGCCAGCAGGGGAGGTCAGTTGGCAGGGACCAGGCCTGCAAAGGAAGGCAGTTGTAGGCAATCAGACCAGCAGGGGAGGACAGTTGGGAGGGACCAGTCCTGCAAGGGAAGGCATTTGGGGGCAATCAAGCCTGCAGGGGAGGGCACTTAGGGGTGACCAGGCCAGCAGAGGAGGGAAGTTGGGAGTGACTGGGCCTAAAGGGGAGGGCAGTTAGGGGCAAACAGGCTGGCAGGGAAGCAGTTAGGCATAATCAGGCTGGCAGGGGAGTGGTTAGGGGGTGGATCAGGCTGGCAGGCAGAAGCGGGCAATCAGGAAGGCAGGCAGGTGAGCAGTTGGGAGCCAGCAGTCCCGGATTATGAAAGGGATGTCCAACTGCCCATTGGCATCAGGCCTAAACGGGCAGTTGGACATCCCTCAAGGGGTCCCAGATTGGAGAGGGTGCAGGCTGGGCTGAGACACTCCTCCTGTGCATGAATTTCGTGCACCAGGCCTCTAGTATAGTATACAATAGCAGGGGAGGCAGCAGCAAAGAACAGTACATAATAGTACACACTACATAATAGTGTGCGATATATAACAAACTTTTAGGAGAAAATATAGGCTAGGCAGGGTTCTTCAACTTGACAACAAAAGCATGACCCATAATAGGGAAATTTGATGAAGTGGACCTCATCAAAATTAAAGACTTCTGATCTATGAAAGACCCTATTCACTAAGAAGGTGAAAAAATAAACTACAAACCTGGGAGAAAATATTTGCAAACTACTTAGCCAATGAAAGACGAATACTTAGACCCCATGAATGACTCTTACCTTTCACCAGTAACACACACACACACACACGCACACACACACACGCACACGCCAGTTAGAAAATGGGTAACAGGCATGGAGAGAGTTTTCCTAGAGGAGGATACAGAGGTGAAGACCACACCTGAGAAAAGCTACTCCTCACCATCAGCCATCAGGGAAAATGCACATTAAAACCACAAATTAAATCAGACGTGCCTGTCAGAGCGGCTAGAATGACACAGTGACAACACGGTCACCCGGCCAGAAAGGGGTCGGTCTCCTGGTGTCCGGCCGGAGCTGCTCTGAGGTCAGGACAGGGCAGACAGTCCAGGGCAGGGTCGCCTCCGAAGCGTGGGGCAGCCCGGGCCGGGCTGGCCTCAGTGGAGCTGAAAGCCTGGCTCCCGGCCCCCCCGCTCCGGACAACGCAGGACAAGCTGCTTCCAAGTGAATGCCTTTTCAACGCCCCGCCTGCGGGCAGTCCGGGGCTTCACGGGACCGAATGACTGCTTTCCCCTCTGTCATCTTACCTCACCTCCATGCTATGTGGGACATGAAGCATATACTATCAAATGGACATGTGAAGGTTTTAAACTAATCTTTAAAACCATTTCTTTTTTGTTTTGTTTTGTTAATCCTCACTGGAGGATATGTTTCCATTGATTTTTTTTTTTTTTAGAGAAGAGGGAGAGACAGAGAGAAACATGGATGTGAGAGAGAGACACATCGATTGGTGGCCTCCTGCACACACCCCGACCAGGGCCAGGGAACCTGCACCTGAGGTACGTGCCCATGGCTGGAATCGAACCCGGGACTCTTCAGTCCGCAGGCCGATGCTCTATCCACTGAGCCAAACCCGCCAGGGCTAAAACTATTTTCAATTCCACAAAATAATAGCTTGTTTGTGTGTCAGGCCTCTGCTAACCCCTATAGGCGATTACCTAACTGAGCTCTGATCCCCACTTTGTCAGTAGGTAGGTTAGTTATTCTCTTTGGACCAAAGGAGAAAAGGCTTCAGAGAGACTAAGTTACTCGCCTGAGGTCACCCAGCTAAGGAGCGGGCAGGATGGAGACGGGAACCCAGCCCTACCTCATTCCAAACCCTCCGCCCCACACCGCCTCCAGACGGAGCGGAGAAACGCCAGTGTCACTGCTGTTAAAACTCAGGCCAGATCTATTGCTGGAACACACAGACCCGCCTCTCAGCGGTAAGCCCGTTATGCCATTGGCCAGAACTTAGTTGCTGGGTGTGGGAACCTCTTTCCACGTCCCGCGTGGTTCAGGGTTCCCGGTTCAAGGTTTGGGTTCTGAAGGTGGCACAGGCAAACGAAATGAGAGACCAGAAAGCATTAATTTGGTGATACTGGGGGGCCAGGCGGGAGCCTTCCTCTAGTGGAAAGGACTGCCACTTGCTCTGGCCTTTTTCTCCCTTTTATTAAGGCTTTGGTACACACTTCTAGCCTTTAGGCAGGAACTAACAAAACAGAAATTAATATGCAACAAACAGGTAGAGGTTGCTTCAGCTAACAATGTTTTCAACTAAACAGTGAGTGATTAGCTCTGACCTTTCAGAGCAGTTAAGGTTGACCAGCCTTCTGGCCTCCTGTTTACATCCATTTAGTGAGAACAATGTTTGGTTTCCGACAGCTGAGGCCCCACCGAATTGCAAGGGAGGGTGTGGGATGTGTGGACCCACCGTGTGCCCCTGACCCAGGAACTGGTGAACACAGAATGACGTCTCTGCCCAAACCGCGCCCCTTGACCCCTTGAGATTCTTCACCTCATGTTCAAAGTCCAGGTCAGGGTGCTCCGATCAGGGTGCCACCCAGCCAAGAACAGAAAAGCCGGGGCAGGGCACCACGCTTCCTGCAGAAACTTCAAGAACGTATTTTTGGTTCCTTTGGTCCCGCCTCCCTTTCTCGTCCTTACAGAGAGGAGCTTTGAGGGCCAGGCGGGGCTGGAGGCTGGACAGGAGTCAGAGGCCTCGGCTGCCCCCTCCTGCCTGGGCGCTGGGCTTCTGCGCTCCTCCCTCCAAGCCCCATCCCCCCACCACTGAGCTCCTTGCTCCACGTTGCCAGGCAACCTGTGTGAATAGCCTGCACCGCCTCGGCCCTGGTACCCACCTCGCTGGGCACCAACTTCCGCGCTGGGCCACCCTGCCAGCCACGGGCCTGCACAGGCACCCCCTGAGGAGGGTCCCCAGCCGCCCCGGCAGAGGTCCACACGTTCTTTGCCGCCATCTCCCTGCCTCTCTCTGCCGCGCTGACCAGCAAGTCAGCTATTTCATGGACAACTCAGCTCGCAGAGGCATCAGGAGCCCGCGCCCATTGAATCAAGCGGTCACCCTCTCTGGTGGCAGCCTGGCCTGGACCTTCTCTAGTTGGCACATGGGGCAGGACTGTTGCCCCAGATTCTGATATTTGGTCTCTAAAGGCAGCCAGGCGCTCGCCAGGACCGTGCCTGCCTCTCTGCCAGGCTGTATTCCAGAAGCAATGACCCGTCTTGGAGGGTCATCTAAGTCCAGTGGCCGCCAACCGGTGGTCCGCGAGGTCTGAAAGGCTGGCGACTGCTGATTGGTTCAGACAGTTGATTAGGCCTGCTGTCCCCGCACGAAGCTGGGGGCCAGGAGACCGGGTTCCAGGGCTGGCCCCATTACGGACTCTCTGTGAGGCTGGACACAACCTTGGTGGCCCTGGGCCTCAGTTTCCTCCCCTGTGGAATGGGAATAAGGAGTGCCTGTTCTTCTCACCTTGCCAGGTTGTTGTAGACAGTTTTGGGGGCTGTGGGGGGAGCAGAGGGGGAATTCTAAAAAGTAGCCAACTCATACGGACAGAAGACTGGAGATCATGAAGTCCTTGGGGCAGACTGACCCAACCATCATTCCCGTTCCTGTGTTCTTCCCTTCAGCTCTCAAGGCTAGCAAGGCAGGATCCTCGTTTTCTTTTTCTTTTTCTTTTTTAAATATATTTTATTGATTTTTCACAGAGAGGAAGGGAGAGGGATAGAAAGAAACATCCATGAGAGAGAGACATCGATCAGCTGCCTCCTGCACGCCCCCTACTGGGGATGTGCCCGCAACCAATGTACGCGCCCTCGATCGGAATCGAACCTGGGATCTTTTAGTCGTAGGCCGACGTTCTACCCACTGAGCCACACCGGTTTCGGCGATCCTCGTTTTCTTAGCCCACCAAGTGCAGCCAGGGGTGGCCACCCGACGTGGCTCTGGCCCGTGACATATAAGCCGTGGGGGTGGGTGTGCAGGAGGCGCTCGGAGGATTTGAACTCTTCAGATTAGAAAACGACAACAGAGCTTCTTCCTTCCTCTTTCTGCCTTGAATTCTGAAGAGACGCCAGGAGCTAGGGTGTCATCTGGGACCACGAAGAGAATTGGGGCCTCTCCTCATCAAGTGTGACCCCGTCTTACTCAGAAATGACTGTGTGTGTATGTGTGTGTGTGTGCATGTGTGTGTATGGTGGGGGGAAGGGGAAGGGGAGAGGGAGGGGGAGGGTCCTTCCTACCCCCGGGAGACCGATCCTAGAAGTAGACAAATGAGCTCAAGTTCTCTGGGTCTCTGCCTTCCCAACCTCCCCCCATCCTCCTCGGAGAAAGGGCTCACGGTGGAATTTGGGGTTTATTCTTAGAAAGTGGCAATATCAAGCAGGGTTTCTATTTTAGAGGAAAATACTTTCACAAGGGACCTCTCACAATTTTCCAGTTGATACCTATTTAAGGAAATACCAGACAGTCCCTTCACACACAGCCTGGGAGAGAAGGCAGCCTCCACGCTGCCCCCCGACCCCTGCCCCCAGCGGGGGGATGTTCTGTGCAGCAGCACTGGCTTCTCAGAGGACCAGCCTGGCCTGAGGGGATGCCCTGGACCAGCCCTGGTCATCATCTGTCAGGTGATCCCACCTTTCGCTCACTCCTGCCCTCTGGCTGGGTCAGAACCAGAACCAGAACCAGCAGCAAGCGCCTGCTGGGGACTCCCGGCAGGGCTGGGCACACCCACAGGGACCCCAGGCCTGCAGTCTCCAGGACTCTGGATCTTGGACCCTGATCCACATCTTGTGGCTTCAGATCCTACCTCTGTGTCTTCGCACAGCGTGGTGCCTGAGGATGAGGGAATGGATGGGAGGAGGAGTAAGAAGGACCAGTCTGTGAACGCACTTTCTTCAGTCTTTACCCATCACCAGACCCAACTCCGGGGTTCCAGAAGGAAAAGAAGAAATGAAAAGAAAAAAGGTCACATTTCAAATGGTTCCCACAGGGACTCGTTTCAGAAGTGGGGTTTCCTCCTTTTTCATACTGGAATCCGTACTGTCTTTCATGAAAGCAAGTCTTTCTTTCCCTTCGGCTGCAGCCCCCACCCACCCTTTCTGGCTCTGCGGAATCAGAGAAGGAAACCAAGGACCGGCTCTCCCCAAGGGTGGGACCAGCAGGGCAGTGCAGGAGGGGGTGCTCTGGAGGGGAGGAAGCTGGAGGGACTCTCTTTTTTTTTAAAAAAATATATTTTATTGATTTTTCACAGAGAGGAAGGGAGAGGGACAGAAAGTCAGAAACATCAATGAGAGACATCAATCAGCCGCCTCCTGCACACCCCACACTGGAGATGTGCCCACAAGCAAGGTACATGTCCCTGACTGGAATCAAACCTGGGACCCCCCAGTCCGCAGGCCGACGCTCTATCCACTGAGCCAAACCGGTCTCGGCTGGAGGGCCCCTCTTGTTTCTCAGGAGGCTCTCAACCATGGATAACCTGTCCCCTGTGAGTCCAGGCCCTCGCCCCACCCAGTGAGGCTGAACACCGAGCAGGGACTCCAGAACTCACTCATACCTTCTTGGCGCTCCCTGGCCAGCAGATGCCCGAATGCATGGACTCCCTTACCCTGAGGAGACATTTGGGTCTTTCCCTCCAGAACCCCACAGGGCGGTGGATCCATGGACAGTGTAGGCCAGTGGTCGGCAAACTGTGACTAGCGAGCCACATGTAGCTCACGAGGCGCAGTTTGCTGTTCTGTTGACTAATGAGTTTGCCGACCACTGCATAAAGCATTACCCTTACCCAGAAGTTCTGACTTCAGGTTAAAGACCTTAGTACATTATTAAAACTTTTTTTAAAAATATATTTTATTGATTTTTTTACAGAGAGAAAAGGGGAGGGATAGAGAGCTAGAAACATCAACAAGAGAGAGACATTGATCAGCTGCCTCCTGCACCCCCCACCCACTGGGGATGTGCCCGCAACCAGGATACATGCTTTTGACCGGAATCGAAACCGGGACCCTTCAGTCCACAGGCTGATGCTCTATCCACTGAGCCAAACCGGTTTCGGCTAAAATGTTTTTTAAGGGTTTCTCCCTAAGGCAGTGGTCGGCAAACTCCTTAGTCAACAGAACAGCAAACCTCGGCTCGAGAGCCACAGTTTGCCGACCACTGGTGTAGGCAGTGGCTCATGAGGGAGTTTATGCCAATGTCTCTGTCTTTTTGGAGGAAAGGGATGAAGAAATTCACATGTCTGCCCTCTGTTTGCCCACTGGAGTACAGTTAGAATATGTGCCTGCTCAGAGCACTTACCTTGGAGGGGAAAATTAAACACACGGGGGTCCATTGACTCCCCTCATCAGCTCTCACCATTTCTCAGGATGAGCGATAGGTAAGTCCAAGAGGGCACCTCGTTCTACCCGCCCCTCCCCTGAGTGTCCTCCACCCAGGTCCCAGCTGTGCTTGACCATGTGCAGAAGCTTTCCCGAAAGAGGACCGTGCTCTGTGCAGAGGTGCATGGGGGCAAGCAAAGGTGCATGGGGGCCAGCAAGCGTGGTCTGCTTGGGATCTGGCAATTGACTCAACCCTGCTGGGCACCGGGCGCCTGTGGAGTGGCGGGGCCGCAGCGGTAAAGGGCAGACCGCGTAAGGTCTCGTGAGCTACATGGAGAAGTTCAGGCGTCATCCAGGGGCTCACAGGCGCCCTTGAACTGACAGAAGGGGAGAATGAGCCGCTCACGTTGACATTTCACTGGAAATCCTACATCCTCTACCTGAGAGTACGGCTGCCCTTTCCTCTTCTCTCCAAGGACTCAATGCTTCTCAGATCACAAGCTGGACTGTGATTGTCCAACAAAGGATGATTAACTACCCAGCCCTCAGGGCGAGAGACCCCCGTCTGGCCTGTGTCTCTGGCAGGGCCCGGTGTGATGGGCCCCCCAAGCAGATGCCACAGAGAAGGGGCCCGGCCTGAACCCCCCTGGTTGACGGCTCTGGCTGAGCACAGTCTTGGCAGCAGAGGACGATGGCCCCAGGGGGACCTCAGATGGGAGCAGACTCCAGAGGACCAGGGCTCGTCCTCGTTCTCGGGTCGTGGAGTTGGGTTGGCTACTGAGTTGGGGTGAGTTTGGACTTGGCCAGAAGAGCGAGCAAAGAAGAGAGTAGAAGGAGTAAAAGGGGCTCTGGCCATGGGGGTGGGCACACAGGTGGTACCGCCCCTCTTCCCCTGCCTCCCCTTTTGTGCTCTGAGACCCTGGGAGCTCTCTCAGGAGGGACGCAGAGCCCAAGAGAAAGTCCTTCTGTTTCCAGAGCTGTAGGCCTACACCAGCCTGTAGCCCACAGACTGCTACCATCTGTCGGTCCAGAGGCCAGGGCTGGTGCCAGTCCTCTATCCAAGGGCCTCGCACAGTGTTGGCAGCAGAGAGGGCATCTGGGAAAGCTTGCCCGTCACCTGGATGGGGACAGGCTTTCTTTCTTTCTTTTTTTTATTAATTTTTTATACATATCTCCCCATTGCCCCCCTCCCTCCCAGGCATACCCCAACCCCCCCAGTGTCTATGTTCATTGGTTATGCTTATATGCGTGCATACAAGTCCTTTGATTGATCTCTTATCTACCTCACCTAACTTTAATCTTCCTGCTGTCATTTCACAGTCTGTTTGAAGCTTTACTGCCTCTGTATCTATCCTTTTGTTCATCACTTTATAATGTTCTTTATTATCCACCAATGAGTGGGATCATGCGATGCTTCTCCCTCACTGACTGGCTTATTTCACTAAGCATAAGGCTCTCCAGTTCCATCCAGGTTGCTGCCAATGGTAAGAATTCCTTCTTTTTAACGGCAGCATAGCATTCCATGGTGTAGATGGACCACAGTTTTCTGACCCGCTCATCTGTTTGGGGACAGGCTTTCTCTTCCCCAGCCTGAGCCTCGGGTCGGAGGCCCCTTGGATCACAGGACACGGCTCTGGACCCCTCTGTGGTTGTAGGACTTGGTGCCTATGGATCACCCCTTGGCCAAGAGCCACATCTACCCTCCCTCCTCCCTCCCTCCCCCACGTTCCTACCATGATATCCACTCACTCCCCGTTGTCTTCTCCCATTTTCCCTGCTGTCAGAACATCCCTGTCCTTTCCGCTCCCTGCCCCTTCCACCCACTTCCTGGTTAGGTGATACATGCGTTCCTTGATGAGCTTCCTGAGGACCCAGCCAGGACCCTAGTCAGGCCTGTTCCTACCTCCTCCCTCAGGCACTGTCCTGGGACAGGCAGGACCTGCCGTCCTCCCCCCGCCATCCCCCGGGGGATCAGCAAGCAGCACCGGGCTCCCCAAGGCCTGGAACCTATTTGGTTTTCTCTCACCCGAGACAGAAGCCAAGCCAGGCCTTTCTCCCCCAGAGTTCACCAGCACAGTGCCCAGTGCCCCTGTAAGTGGCAACCCCCCTGTGAGAGCTGGCAGGAGCCTTGCCAGAGGGTCAGCGGGGGGGTGGGGGGGGGATCTGAGTGCAGGGGCTTGGAAGATCAAAGTCAACCGTGCCTTTTGGGGGGCAGGGCGGGGAGATCAGGTTGCAAAGACTTCCGAGAGGGAGGAAGGAACCCTGCCTCTGTTTCGCTGGCACCTGTTCTTTCATCTGGGGCCAGGGGTGTCCTATGCCTGTGGTAGCCGCTTCCCCAGAGGGAGAGAGGGTGTCATTTTCTTACCGTGAGAGAGTTCACCTCTGAACGGGATACCGTTCCTAGGGGGGCAGGGAAGAGGCAAGGCTTGAGGAGACGGCATGTGGGGGAGCCCACTCCAGGGCAGGCAGCCACGGGGTAGGTGGTCAAAATCTCCGCCTACTCCGCCCCCCCCCCTACCCCCACCCCAGAGTGAGGCTGCTTCTTACACCAGGGGAGGCCGTGTTTGATTTTCCCTCTTGCCGGTGCAATAACTCAAGGCCAAGTTCTGATCCTCCCCTCCCCTCCCTGGGGCCAATAGCTGGCTGTTCACTCCACTTCGGATGCTGTTCACCTCCTGCCAAGGGGCGCACAGTCTCTGGGACAGACCTGAGGAGCGTGAGAGAGACCTGAGTCCCAGGTCTGGCTGTGTGACCCTGCGCAGACACATCTCTTCTCTGAGTTAGTTCTTCATCATCATCATCATCATCATCATCATCATCATCATCAATGCCATTTGCCGTGCACTGTATGCCAAGCAAGTACAGTGGTACCTCGAGATACGAGTGCCCTAACATACGAGATTTTTGAGATACGAGCCATTTTTGCTTTGAAATATGAGCAACAGTTGAGATAGGAGTCATCGCACGGATCGGCCGGCTGCACACAACCCACCAGTTTATCGCGACCCGAGCGTCTCATAGTTTCCCACGCCTCAAGGTGACGGAACGAATTAAACTCGTATCTCGAGGTACCACTATATTAACTTATGCAATTCTCAAAACAGCTCTATACGTAGATATTCTTATTTCAGATAGAGAAACGAGCTTCACCCCGGCATGGCTCAGTGGTTGAGCATCAAGCTATGAACCAGGAGGTCAGGGGTTTGATTCCCGGTCAGGGCACATGCCTGGGTTGAGGGCTCAATCCCCAGTGTGGGGCGTGCAGGAGGCAGCTGATCGATGATGCTCTCTCATCATTGATGTTTCCATGTCTCTGTCTCCTTCTCCCTTCCTCTCGGAAATCAATAATAATAATAAGAAGAAATGAGGTGCAGGGGGATGATAAACTTGAGGAAGGAGTTAAGACAGGATCTCAGCCTGGCTCTGTCTCCTTCCGAAGACTGTGTGTAAAACCACGTTGGATGGTGGTCCCTCAGAAGGCCTAAGCCCCACCCTAAGCCCCAGGCCCCGAGCACCTGATTTCTGTAGACAAAGGGTCTAGAAGATGTAACGAACTGTGGATCTCGAGATGAGATGGTCATGGGTTGCCAGGTGGGTTTGAAATGCTTGCAAGAGTCGGGAGGGGAGGAGTCAGAGGATGAGAAGGCCACGGGCCCAGGGAGACCAGCTCCAAATGCCAAGGACTCTCTGCAGCCACCAGAGGCTGAAAGAGGCAAGAGAGGAGATTCCCCGAGAACCTCCAAAGCAGCGGTTCTCAGCCTGTGGGTCGCGACCCCTTTGGGGGTCCAATGACCCTTTCACAGGGGTCGCCTAAGACCATGGGAAAATGCAGATATTTACATCACGATGCATCACAGTAGCAAAATTTCATGGTTGGGGGTCACCGCCCCATGAAGAACTGTGTGCAAGGGTCGCTGCCTCAGGAAGGTTGAGAACCGCTGCTCCAAAAAGGACCTCAACCCTCCCAACACCTTGGAGTGGGACTTCTGGCCTCCAGAACGGAGAGAAGACACATTTCTGAGTTGGTGGCTATGTGTTACGGCAGCCCAGGACACTCACGCACGGTGCCACGCACACCACGGCGTTTTCTGGCTGACCCACGGCCAGGGAAAGTCTCCCTGCCGCCGGCCCAGCAAACAGTGGAAAAGTTTCCGAGCGCCCGGAGGTCCTCCGAGGCTAGCTGTTCCCGCCTGACATCAGGCCCGGTTAGCACATCCAAGTGGCCCCGCGCCACCTCCCCTGGGAAGCCTCTCTCTCAGGGACAGAGCGGTTCCCACAGCCGGAGCCAGCGGGCCCGGCGCTCTGCGCTCCTGGCAGCCGCCCTGCCTCCAGGCTCCGCGCTGCCCCCGGCTCAGGCCGCTTCTGCTTGGAGCCTCCCTCTCGGTGGTGGTGCTGCAGAGAGAGCGAGCCTCGCAGCGAGGGGTGAGCTGAGGTGTGGGGGGAGAGGACATGAGCAGGGACCAGTGTGTCCCGAGGCTCTGAAGGAGCCTGAGTCACCGAGAAACATCCCTTGACTCCCGATGGCCTCGGAATCAAGTCCAAATGCTTCAGCCTGGAATCCAAGACTCTGCGAACCGGTCCGAGGCTGCTGCCAGATCCCCGGTCCCTGGGGATGCTGGATGCTGACCCAGCTCCAGAGGCCTGGCTCCAGGGTCCAAATGACTGCCTGTGCACCCTCAGCAAGCTCCATCCTTCTCTCCCACCCCACCCCCCCTCCTTCTCTCCTTAAAGCCAGGACCAGTGGACGCAACGCCTCTTCCCTGGGGCTCCCCCTCGGTGCCCACGGGACAGACAGGGCACAGCCTGGCCACGTCCCTCCTGGCCCAGGAGCTGCTCAGAGGCGGGGCCCACTCCCCCACTCAGCACACAGTAGGTGCGCAATCAGCGCTTACTGATGGGAACGGGGCTGCAGAAACGTCAGGGACCTCTTCCCCAGGTGGCTCTCCTGCGCTGGCAGCTTCTGCGCTCCCTCCTGGCTCCTGCTTGGGCGAGATCTACAGCTTAGCTCACCAACCCTGCTTTCCCGGGGCACCGAGTCCACGATTGGGGTGCCCCCTAGAGGGACGCACGGCAGCCACCCAAGTCCATTCTGTCTCCGGGCGCTGGGCCCAGCTCAGGGAGGCCGGAGTCTGCTTTTTCTCCTGGAGATTTTTTTTTTTTTAAATACATTTTATTGATTTTTTACAGAGAGGAAGGGAGAGGGATAGAAAGTCAGAAACATCGATGAGAGAGAGACATCCATCAGCCGCCTCCTGTACGCCCCACACTGGAGTTGTGCCCGCAAGCAAGGTACATGCCCTTGACCGGAATCGAACCTGGGACCCTTCAGCCCACAGGCCGACGCTCTAACCATTGAGCCACACCGGTCTCGGCTCTCCTGGAGCTTTTATCCCACCCAGCGCCTGGAGACACGGCCAGGGCCTCCTCCCGAGGCTGCAGACTCTCCCGCAGGTGCAACTAGGTCTCCCTCCACCCCCACCCCATCTGTGTCCTCCTGGGGACACCTTGTTCTCTGCTGCCTTTACTGATCAGAGAACTCGAGGCGGCCTGAATCAGGCCAGCCGCCAGCTGCCCACAGGCTGGGCTTTCAGCCTCAGCGAGGTGACCAACAATGGCACGGTCCTCACTGGGGCACTTTCAGAGGGACACAGGGTTGGTGGTATTTATTCTGAGTCCGGGACCACAGAGTCCCTCGCAGCCCGCCTGCCACCGCCCGGTGACATTTCTCCCCTCACTGGAGAGGGGGAGCATCTGCAGGCGGGGGGGGGGGGGGGAGGGTCGTGTTGGAGGAGAGAAGGGAAAGGCAGGGTCCCAGCTCCCTGAGGAGGGCCGCCGTGTCCCTGCGAAGGGACTGTGTGTCCAGCCTAGTCCCCTCCCAGCTGACACTTGACCCCTGCAGCTGGAGGTCCAGGGCCTTAGTCCTGGGTCCATGTCTGTGGGGCCAGCCACCTCCTGGCCTGGGCCTCCATTCACCCCTTTTGCCAACTGGGGTACCTCTGCCCTTCCTGCCTCACGGGGCCCTGAGAGGCCTCAGGGATGATGCAGGGAAGGCTTTGGTGCCGACAAGACTTGGTCCCCTCGTTTTAGTGTCTGAGTGACAGGCCCCCCTGGAGGCTGGACCAGTACAGGGCGACGTGCCGGCCCTCAACAACGCTCTCCCCACTATTTCCCTTTGGGGGCCCACCCCTGAGCGCCTCTCTCGGGGTGTTAAAGTGATGGATGGCACCTCTGCCTCAGCGCGCTGTGGATGCAGTGGAAGAGTACAGGGGCTGGGAGCTGGCCAATCGCAAGAGCAAAAGTAACTGAGCGGCTTCCACCAGCGAGCAGAGGCAGGCGTGGAGCAGGCAGGGGCCAGCAGTGGGGACGGGGGGAAAGAGGAGGGGAGCAGCAGACCTGCCTCCTCTTGGGCTGGCATGTGGGCCCGGGCAGGGGTTGGGGGGCTGTCACAGGCTCCCAGAGAGCCAGGGCAGGAGAAGATCGGGGAGGGCTGAGGTCAGACACACCGTTGACTTTCTGATATAATTTTAGCCACCCCGGGAGGAGGCTAAATGCACCCGCAGCCATTGTCTGCAGTTTACATGGGCCCCGGAGGGAGGAGGGAGGAGGGAGGATGGAGGAGGGAGGAGGGAGGAGGGAGACTCACGGCCGGACAGGAAGGCCAGCAGAGGCGGGGGGACTCGGAGGGTGAACAATAGCAGCGGCTGCCGGGGCCTCAGGAAGGAGCAGCCCCAGAGCCCAGCGGCCGGGAGGACAGTCACATCCCGAGGGGGCCAGGAGGTCACTCTCTGAGCTGCAAGGCCGAGGGACGGGTCCCGGGAACGGAAGCACGGGGAACGCGGCCAGACGAGGCCGCAGGGCCAGCTGGGAGGGACTGGGGCCCATGCACTCGGGGGCTTTCCACGGGACAAAGCCAGCGCTCTCGCACGGAACGCGGGGTCAAGGCCACAGGATTGAGGCGCGTTCTGTTGGCCTGCCGGCCCGTAGCCTGTGTGTGTGACCTCGGAGGGGGCCCGGGTGCCAGCCCCGGGCCACTCCTGCCTCCGTGGGGCGGGCGCCAGGGCTGAGGACTCGGCGGGAGTGAGGCTCTTGGCAGAGGTGGCACCAGGCACTGCTCTCCCGGGCACAGCCTGCAGTCTTTAGATCAGTGGTTCTCAACCTGTGGGTCGAGACCCCTTCGGGGGTCGAACGACACTTTCACAGGGGTCGCCTAAGACCGTCGGAAAACAGATACTTTTACATTATGATTCATAATAGTAGCAAAATGACAGTGATGAAGTAGCAATAAATTTTATGGTTGGGGGG
>PVJN01016613.1:0-42073 GCA_004026805.1 Lasiurus borealis
GAAAACCTTTCACTTGGGGCTTGTCACCTGTGAGCATGTTTTGATAGGCATTGTCGGAGATGGAGAAGATGTGGGGCGGTGCCTCACTCCGCTTCTTGCCCCGGTAGGCAGCCACCACCTCCGCATTGTACACTGGTAACCACTTGTAGGGGTTGATGGTGACACAGAAGAGGCCTGAGTAGGTCTAGGAGTAGAAAAAGAGAAGTGAGTTGCCAATGGAAGAGATGGCATTAGAGTTAGAGAAAGATCGCAGAGAGGAAGAGGTTAAAGGAAAATCTATGAATACATTAAATCTGAGTAGTGCCAGCCCCCAGGGCATTAGAACTGAACCAAGATGTAGGGACTATGACAGAATGCAATACTGTCTGGGCACAAAGAACAGAAACTCTCATCTCAAGGAGGTAGATGTGTATGGACCAGGAAGCCACCAGATTCAAAGGGATGTCATAGATGGAGAACTCACGTAGATCATCCAGGCCGCATAGCGCTCCTTGAGGTTGTAGAGCACGGCAGGCTCGTGCAGGAAGGTCAGCATGGCCATGTCCTCAATCTTGTCAAACTTTGGTGGGTTCTGCTGCATCAGCTGGTCCTCCTTCACTGTCACTGTCTGCAACAGCCCCCACACAGAGCCTCTTGTCAGTCCTCCCTCAGCAGGGATAAGATTAGGCGAGTTACAGGATGATGGTATTCAAGAGAGAAGAAGCCAGGATCATAGAGAAGATACACTGGATGTTGGGAATAAGAATGGCTATTTGGAGGATGTGGATCCCTACCTAAAGGAAGGGGAAATCGGACTGTCCTCAGGCTTGTGTAGGGGGTATCCAGGGAGGCTTCTCATGACAGCCCTGCCACTCACCTTGCCATTCTCGGTCTCGGCAGTGACTTTGCCACCCTCTCGAGACACAATCTTGGCCTTAACGAACTCTTCTTTGTCATCAGGTACAAAGACATCTTTCTTGAGGTCAAATGGCCTGGTCTGGGCTTCCAGCCGTTCCTTGTCTGACTTGCGCAGGAAGGGGGCAGCTGCCCCAAATATTGCCATCTCTGCATCCCCCATGGCTGTGCCTGCAGTGGACAAGAGAAGGAGCTGGCTGCCCTCCCACCTACATGTCCTCCCCCTCTACTCTTCTCCCTGAGCTCTCCTCTATAGTGGGAACCCCAGAGCCTAGCACCATGCTCAGGAGTCAGGAAGGGTCACTAGCAAGTCCTTTGTTTCTTGAGCTTAACCTGAGAATGTCTAGCAAATCTGTCAGGCAGAAGAAGAGACTAATTTTTTTTTTTAATTCTCACTCAAGGATATGCTTTTATTGATTTTAGAGAGAGGGTAAGGGGGGGGAGAGAAAGAGAGAGAGAAGAGAGAGAGAAACCTTGATGTGAGAGAGAAACATTGATGGTTTCCTCCTGATGCAACCAGGGATTGAACTCACAACTTAGGTATGTGCCCTGACTGGCGATCAAACTCACAACCTTTTGGTATATGGGATGATGCTCAACCAACTTTTGTTCACCCCAAGGCTCTCCTGGGCTTCTTGTGGGAGTAGGAAGTTGACTATATCCATCTCTGACCCTTGTCTTTCCCTGGCCCCCTCATTAGTCACAGGTGAGGATTCCTGGTCACCAAGGCATTCTCCCTAAGGCCAGGCAGAAACTGGAGTTCAGTATCTTCCCAGATCCCTCACACCCATCTTCAGCTTTCCTTACCTTGGTTTCTCAAGTATGTCTGTAAGAGGAAAGCGTCTCAAGTCTGTAGGGAACCTGGAGAGAGTGAAGATTGTGTCCGTGCCACCTCCTCTTACTTCCTGGCTGTACCCTTTAGCACCCATCCATCCCTCTCCTAGTTCTGAAAATAGGTGAGCAGTGGTAGTCAGCTTCTCTGGTCCTGTCTTCTCTTTTGCTTTCCAAGCACTATTCCTTTTATCTCCTGAGCAGAAATTCTAGTTTTCTGATGTCAACTCAATTCTTAGCCCTAGTCCCAGTCCCTCTGAGAGATGTCCCACCTTTGCCTATATCCATTTAGTGAAACTTCCTTTCCTTGAGGCACCTGAAGAACAGCAAATGCTCACATTTGTTCAGAGCTTTATAGCCTTCCAAGCATCTTATTCACATATTCTTACTCAATCCTCATCCCATTCAACAGATGAGGAAATCAAGGTCTAGGGCTTGCTTGTCTGAGAACACAAAGCAGTAAGTGATGGAGCCAGAACTTGAACCCTAGTCTCTTTTCCATGCTGTCCCCATTTGATTGTCAGTCCTGGTGCACATTCTCAGAGAGGAGACCTTGTGGGCATCCTCTCATAGACACACCCCTCACACTGCCAAAGGTGTTCCACATGCCCTCATATTTCACACAGACACATTCCCTTCCTTCATATACCTCCAAACACCGCTCCTCCCAGAATTATGCCTCAGCAATAGATGCACACGTGCACACACGCACATCCCTCTGATGCATTCTGGTCTCATATGCTTTGATACAGACATCATCCCCCAGTAATACATGATCCCTCACTTAAATATGTGTACAGTAAAAACAGCTGTCTCTGAGTATGCAGAGACCTGACCAGCCACACCAGGTGCCTGTGCACTCCTTTTCAGGGTGTACACAAACTGTAGCAATCTCAAATGCTGGATGCGCACACAAGCACCTCCACATGCGCAGACATGAGTAGTTACACATTGAAGACCTCTCAGAACTAGCTTTTAAACATACACACTTTCTAAATAATCATTCTCTGCCATCTTCTCCTTCTATGCCTCACCCCAAATGGACCTGCTTGTCATCAGGCATGATCATAAACACACTTGGTATTTGTGTATCTATGTTCATACCATACATGCTTAAACACACCACGCACACACACATGCACATGCGCTCGCACATACACACACTTACACACCCCTCTGATGCATTCTGGTCTCATATGCTTTGATACAGACATCCCCCAGGAACACATGAGCCCCCACTCCTCTTGGGCACATACACACATGTTTAGACCTGAACATGTGTGCTGTTACCAGATCCAGTACTCTGCATGAAGTCCTGCATGCAGCTTGCTATTCCCAGAGGAGCCCCTTCCTAAATCTGGGGCCCCTTATCCCAGAGGAAGGCTTCCAGCTCCGTCTCCTACCTGAGTGCAGAAAGGACAGAGTTCAGGAGAGAGCTGCAGAGCCTGACCTGGTCAGGGGCTGTATATATGGGGCGGCAGGGCGCCCCCACCCCCACCTGCACCCAGTCTTCAGCCCGATTTAGAAAGGCTGTTGTCACTAGAAGCATTTCCCCCAGGCTCCCCCCCTCTTCCTAAACACCGCTCCCCTCCCCCCTTTCAGCCAGGAAACAATTGGAAGTGGTCGTCATTGTTATGGCATGGAGAATGCAGGGTCTGAGTTCCAGGGGGCGGGGATGGCTCAAAATGCAGCCAAAATATCTCCCAGGCCAGGCCTCAAATTCCACAGCTGGCAGGAGAGGGAACTGACCACAAGTGACCACCCGTGACCTCAGGCAGGCAGCACCTGGCCCTCCCCAGGGCTCTCCTGGCCCCCCGCACTGTGGGCCCTCGGCCCCCTGACCCAAGCACTGGCCCGGCCTCATTTGCCTAGAGTTCTCCCTGCTCCCTGGCTTGGGTCCTGTATCCAACTGAGATGGGAGGGGGCTGAGTGTGAGCAGCAGAGGGTAAGGCAGAGTTGGAGGCCTGACCCCAAGATGGGAGCCAGACTGAGATGGCTGGAAGAAGGTTTCGCAGCCAAGTGGCAAGAACAACGACCAGGAAGCTTAGAGATGGAGACTCTGGCTTGGGCACTAATTTCCTTGGAATAGCCAGGTGATGTGTTGAGGTCATTGAGCCTCAGAGCCAGACAGGCCTTAGTGATGAGTCCAAGCCCTTCATTTTATAAAGAGGGGAAGTGCCTTCTTTAAGGTCAAGCAGCCAGTCAGGGCAGCAAGATTCAAAGGCAGAAAGAAAACTCAGCAAATGGGGGAGGGAGCCCAAGTGGATGGAGGGAGGCTAGAAAGGAGAACAGGGAGTTGAAAGACTCAATGTGGAGGGCAGGGTCCAGCTTCCAGGGAGCCTTTGCCTGACTCCTTTTCCTAGCTCTGCCCATAGATGCTAAGTGCCTAGCCCAGAGCCACACAATCCAGAGCCACAGATAGCACAGCTCCTGTAGAAGGAGACCTCTAACCAAGACAGCCATTGCCTGGCTCACCAGACCGGTTGTGTTCTGTGGGATGGTCTCTATCCAAACCTGGTGAGACTGGTGTTCTGGCAAGTGGGGCAAAGACCTGCCCCTTTCTTGCAGGCCTTAGGGACAGCCACAGAGTTAGTAAGGAAAAGGAGCTGGGGCTCAGCATGTGAGCACTCTATTCCAGCAATGGTGTGCAAGCTTCGCTGGCTCCGTGTCCAGGCAACCACTGCGTGGTTTGATTTAGAATCCCTCCTCCTTCCCAACTGCAGGTCTTTAGCGTACGCAGTTTAACCCTTCTGATTAGCTGTCATTTTGAAAGGAGAGCACCAGGCCTGGGGGATGGGATAGTGCAGGTACACTTTGAAGGTAGGGAGGGCATAGCAGGGAAGGACAAATCTAGGCTGGGGGCCTCAGTGGGGGCTGCTTGGTAACCAAGTCATAGCCTGAGAATATTGAGCAGCTGTAGGGAAGGATGCAGTCAAGTGCGAGTAGAGCATGAACACAGGAGCCTTGTCCAGTGCAGCCATAGCGCTGCAGTGCTGAGGTATACAGCTACTGGGGTGGCCCTCTGGGGCTCAACTGCTAACATGTCTAGCAGAACAAACTCTGGGGGTCCTGATCAGACCCTGCCAGGTGCCGAAGAAGAAAGCCCACTGGTAGGGACCCCAGGGATTGACAGTGAAGGGTAAAATCTCTCTCTTTCTCTGTTCTTTTTATTTAAAAAATACATATTTTTATAGAGGAAGGGAAAAGGAGAAAGAGATAGAAACATCAATGAAAGGGAATTATCAATTGGCTGCCCCCTGCATATCCCCTGCTGGGGATTGAGCCCACAATCCCGGCATGTGCACTGACCAGGAATCAAACCGTGACTTCCTGGTTCATACATCAACACAACCACTGAGTCACACTGGCTAGGCTGTCCCCCTTCTTTAGAGGTTAATTACTTTTATATTATTTAATGACATTGTAAAGTCTATATCTACAGTTTAATCAGGAAGAAATGTTTCAGGAAAATGTCTTTTCATCCACCCCTTCCAACTTTCCAATCTCAAAGCTTCCATTCCTCTCTGGTTTTCCAGGGCTCAGGCACAGAGGCAAGCAATTGAGATGCACCAAGAATACTTGGGACATGGCTGAGCCATTTCAAAGCCAGTGTCTTCACAGCTGGCCTCCCTGGCTGTGGAGCTGGGAAACCCTTTGTACGTTTAGTAAATCAATGGTACTTTGTCTTCTGCCTGGTGGGCTTGGGAGCACTGGCCTACTCGTGTGACAGAACTCAGCCTCCTCCTGCCTTGGGTCTCCAATCTGAAGACAGGGTCTGATATCCTTAAAGATCCCCACTCATTCCCCAAGCCTCTGGCACCTGCTCTTGGTTCCAAAATTTTCTTCCCTCTAATCTCTACTATATGAACAGAGCAGCTTTGCTGATTCTTTCATTCAACAAGTATTTACTAAATGCTAGTCATTGTTCTGGTCAGTAAAGATTTAATGGTGACCAAAATAAAGACCCTTCCTCCAGGCAGCTCTGTTTAACTGTTTGCAGAATCAAAATCCAAGACTGAGCTTACAGCCAGTGCCTCTGCTCACATGGTGGGGGAAGTGAGGGGACAGGGGCCCCACTTGGTGAGGTGGGTGGGTATCTCACAGAGTGTAGTATAGAGTGATAGCAGACAAGACAAAGGAGAGCAGAGCAGAATGCTATAAATAAAGAGCGACTGGAAGAAGGCTCCTTTACCAAGGTAGACCAAATAAGGCCTGGAGTGGAAGGAAGGTGATCTGCCTCCCCTACCCCTCCTGCCCCCCCTTTCCCCGGCATTGTGTCTGCTTTGTCTGGGCTCTGTCACCACCCTGATCAAGTGTCAGGCCCAAACAGGGGCTGTTTTCTGTGAACATGCCAGCGGGAAAAAGTTGCTAAAATTACTATCAGGAATGAGGGGAGGAGAGGCACGCTCAGGCAAGTTAAAGGAGATCCCAGTGTGGAAAGAATCCCCCAAATCCAAAGGAATGGGAACAGGATAGGGGAGAAAGAGGCACCAGTTGTTTGTGCACATGGGAGAAGGCACCCATTCTGGATCAGAGCTGAGCACTGCTATTTGCTTGCCCCCAGATTCCCTGACCTTGGGGGGACCCCGACCCTGGCTCAACATGAGCCTGGGATTAGGACTTGAGCTTTGTGCCTGTCTCAGGTTTCCCTTTACAAACAGCTGCTCCTTCTTGTCATTTCTTTTGTCTTCTTCCTGACTCCAATTTCTTTGTGCCCTTTTACACCCGCCCTCACTCCCTAGTCCAGAATCTCTGCTTTCCCATAGGTAGTGGGCAGCTGGAAATGTAGGGCAGGGGCTGAGGCTGGCTCAGTTTTTTGGGGGTGTTTGGGAAGGTGGATCTTGCCATCAGGGAGTATTTGGATAAGCACAACTTACCCCAAAGAAGGCTTTGTGGACTTGGTCAGTCTGGATCCAGGGCTGGAAGCCTCAGAGGGCAGGCCTGGTGAGCTTTAGGGTCAGTCATAAGATTCACTCCATTTTCTAGCTGTGTGGTTGAGGTCAATCACAGAACTTCTCTGAGTCAGTTTTGTCATCTGTAACATAGGGATAGTCATATTTCTCTTCCAGTGCTATAAAGACCACTAGAGTTTGTGCAGGTAACAGGTACAGCACAGCCCCGGGCACATAGTGGGCCCTCACCAAGTAGTAGCTTGATTGTTGGGAACACAGACCTCACTGCAGGTGTGTAGGGAAGTTACACTGCCTTAAATTCTCTGACCCACATCTCCCTCAGCCCCACTACATCAACATGGCTCAAGGGATGGTCTGGGCCAGGGTGAAGACAGACTCAGCAATCCTGTGGTCTCTTTTGCCCAGACTGTGGCTGCCTCTGGGAACATCATGACTAGGAGGTCAAGTCCTCAAGCTGTCCCATGCTCAGTTTAGGGTCACGGCCCCTGAGCCAGGAGTGGTACCACTGCCTGAGTGCAGGCCATGGACTAGGCCTCAGACAGGCCAATAAGCTGAGCTGAGGTCCACCCAGAGTTGCCCAGGCTAAGCGGTGACATTAGCCAAGGACATCTGACAAGGTAGAGGCTGCTTGGCCAGTAGACGCCACCAGCAGCAAGATACGTTTGTGTGTGTCCTGGCTAAAGATCTTAGGGATCCTAAGTGGAGTTGCCTGGGGGAGCTGGACTGGACTTAGGAAATGGGAGTTGCATAGTAGAGGGGAGGACGATTAAACGGAAGTCCTCAGATATGGGAACCATTTCTGGGCTGGAGCCAGACACGGGATACAGACGGGTTAGGAAGCTCTGGAGGAGACTGGCCAGGGTATTGTGATGTGAAATAATTGGACAGCCTGAGAAATAGCATCCTGCAGTCACCTGCTCTCATTCTGGAGCCCTGCACACTGCTCTCTTTATTTTGGGCCCCAGCTGGGGACCCAGCACAGGCCCCTGCTCCTCCACCTGACGACCTGCTCACAGGCATCCCTGTGCTGATGGGCTGAATCAGCCCAGGATATGGAAATACCATGGGATTTACTAGGGGTGAATGGGTAATTGCTCAGTGAGGAGCCAAGAGGCTAAGTAATCAGGAGCACCCTTCCTAAGGGGAGAAGATGTTCTGTACTTCATTCCTTTCTTCAGAGGCCCCACTTCCTTAAGCAGGCCTCTCTGGGACCATCACCTGTCTTCCGGACTCTACCCCCATCATAAATACAGGCATGCAGATATACACACATCTCTGCATAAACACCTATAACATACAGTCTCAGCTACCTTTTGTAGCCAGTCTTAAGACAGAGTTTCTGTGTTGGTGAACTTGCCAGGAATGCCTCCTTTCCAGCTTCCAGCCTATCTCATTCTTCTTCCCACTGCCCAGCTGAGTCGCAGTCAGATCCTTTGCTGATCCTGCTGTGTGCCCAGCTCTGTGGTGGCCACAAGAGGATCTCATGGCTTCTGACTCACAGGCATTCCCGTCAGCTCAGGAAGCTACAAGTAACATATTGGAAAGCAAGGGAGGATGGTTCAGGCTACACGTGTGGTCCACATTCAAACAACTCAAAGGCAGAGAAGCTCTTGTTCAGTGTGGGCTGAACAGGCAAAGGTGTCTAGGTAGCCGCTTCAACTGGGGCTTAAAAGGAAGGAGAGCAAGGCTTTGAGAAGCACTGAAAATGGGGGGTGATGTAGGTGGTCAGAATCACAGCATGACCAAAGGCATGGCAGGGGATGGCATGCTGAGGTTAGTAAGGACCCAGAAAATATATTCCTGATTGGACCATGGGGTCTAAGATTTCAGGTGGGGCCACATTGTAGAAGAGGAGAAAGGGCTGTTCATAGCTGGAGACCCTACCTGTGCCAGGCACCATGCATATTATCTCCCTTAATAATGCTCACATTTGCCTGTCAATTAAATTGCACTTTATGGTTGAATAATAGCTTCCAGAGGCTAAGATGTTTTTCAAGATCAAGCAGCAAGTGTGGTACTGGGATTTAAACCCAGGTCTGTTTTGCTCCAGGGCGCTTTCTACTGACACTACTATGTTTCCCAAACTAGCAAAATGGACAGCATCCTGGAGGTAATGAAGAAGGACTGAAGCTCTGGACCAGTGGCAATAACAGTAAAGCTGTGACAGCAGAGTTTTAGGGGACTCATGGGAGTACTGTGACCTCAGGCACCCTGCTGCTGGGTGCTTTGAAAGAAAAGACTTTGAAGACAGGGGGACCCTAGAGAAGGACAAAATAGCAATGAAGGTCAGGAGAATGTGGCTAGTAGATGTGAAGGGGAAGGGACAAATCCGGAAGGATTTTTAAGGAAGAGTAAAACGCCTTGCTACAGACTCGACATGGGAAATGAAGATGGAAGACTCATGACTTCATGATGTTTGGCAAGGACAGGGATAGTGGCAAAAGAGAACCAGCTCTTAGGCAGTTAGGAGGAAGGACTAAGTGTTCGGTTGTGGGGAGTTGTAGGTAACAATGGGCATGTGATGGAAGATGCTTTGCAACCAACCTTGTAGGAAGTTGGAATTATGGGTCTGGCAGGAGGCTGCTGAATGAGACTGACTGCCTCAGGGACAATGGAAGAAGCCATGAGATTGGACAGAAGAAAAAAAGCTCGAGGAGATACACATGGTACCAAGCTAGAAGGAAGAGAAGTGCATAAAGAACGAAGACGATTACTCAAAAGAGCTAGGGCACCTGAGAAAAGGGCAGTTTCCTAGAAGTCAGAAGTGTTTCAAGAGGAACAGGTGGCTGTAGTGTCAGATACCAAAGGAAGACTTCGTGTCAGGGAGAAGGAGAAGGGAAAATTGAATGATCTGGGAGCAAGCACCTTCTATAGAGTCATAGGGCAGAACCAGGCTGCAGTGAGGTATTAAGAAAAGGATGAGTGTACAGGAATTGGATGCAGTGGATGTAAACCATGCATGTGAGGAGCTTGGCAGTGAAATGAAAGAGATTAGATAGCAACTAGAAGGGGAAGAGGACCAAGTAACACTGTTTTGTTTAAAGGCCAGGCAACCCCAAACACATGAAGAGGGGGTGATAAAAGATGCCCCTTTTTTGTCCCCCATTTTTTTTTTACAATTTCTGGTTCTATTTTAAAAATATCTTTCTTTTTTTAAATTGATTTGAGAGAGAGAGAGAGAGAGAGAGACTAATTTGTTGTCTCACTTGTTTAGGCATTCATTGGTTGATTCTTTGTGGGTTTTTTGTTTTTTTTTGGTGTGTGTTGTTGTTGTTGTTGTTGTCCCCCCCCCCTCATTGGTTGATTCTTTGTATGTGCCCTGACCAGGGATGGAACCCACAATCTTGGCTATCAGGACAATACTTTAGCTAACTGAGCTATCTGGCCAGGGCTTGGTTCTATTTTCTTATTGCCACCTTTCTTTCTGGAAGCCTGAAAGGTGGTCTGAAAGACCTGAAGAGTTGAGAAGTTCACCACCATACAGTGGGCTTGCAAATGGGAGGCTCAGCCAGCTCTCTCCTTATTCCTAGATACACATGTTCGCAGCCCTGGCCCTCACACTTTGGCCCTCACCAACTGGCCATAGAAAGGTCTTGGCTTCCTGTGTTCCAGGGTATGAGGACTAATGGAGGGCTAGAGGGCAGATAGTAGCCCTAGGGAGTCATCTGGAAACACAATTAGCATCCATGCCCCTGCTCCTTCTCCTTTCTTATACCTCATATTTTAATTTTAGCTAGAAAGGTGATGTTACTGGTTTGGTGGTACAAGTGCCTCTACCAGACATAACCCAGTGCTACAACTCAGCCAAGGGATAATTACTGCTCTCTGGGAGCAGGGCCCTTGCTGGAGTCCCAAGAGGACAGGAGGTAGAAGGAAGGCCGACCCTTCTCTGATATTCCTGTGCTGCAGAGCTCTGGAGCATTCCTGCTGCTGGATGTGAATTTCATCCCTTAATACACATGCTCCAAAGTTCTACACAAATATTAGAGACTGATCAAGAACACACAGAGGTGCCACATTATGCAGGTCCTTCCCGCCATGGGGGAGGGTGGTAAGTGACTTCCTTGGGTCTGATGTGGAACAGAAGAGCCAATCAGTTCCTTTTTTCTCCCAAAGGAGCTTTCAGGGGCAGCAGGCAGCCTGACTGAAAGATTGCCTCAGAACCACAGACCAGACTAGAAACTGAGAACTGGTCAGGCTCCTCGGTGTCTGAGAGACCAGAGCTTGGGTCTCAGCTTTCTGACCTACAGTAGGGAAAGAAGGGCCTTTATCAAAGGGCTTTGCATTTACTAGATAAAAAGAACCTGCCGCATTTTGAGCAGGAAGAGTGGAAAGGAAGCAAGATGGCGAGGTAGCTGCTTTGTTGGGAGTAGAAAGCCAGGGAAGGGTCCATGGGGAACTGAGTAGTAGGGATGGGGCTGGCAGAATGGAGGCTCAGCTGTGCAGTGAGTAGGCCAGAAACAGGCAGAGCTGTGTAACTGTGTATCTGTGCGTGTCATGTGTCATGGCGGGAGGGAGTGGTGTTAATGACCTTGTCCCAAGGGCAGAATCTCAGGGCTTTGAGAAGTCAGGGCAGGGGGCATAGGTTCCAGGGCACTCATGCCTGTACCCCCTGTCTCTGAGATTACAGCCCTGGCTGTCAAAAGCAGCTCTCTTGGGGCGGTGTGAAACAAAGCAAAAGGCCCTTTTGTGGTCCTGGGTTGCTAAGAATAGATCTGGCTGGACTTGGGGAGGTGTCTCCTACGGCCTGCATGTTCTGGATCTTGTTCTCAGAGGTGTCCCTATGCCGGGTGTCTGGTGATGATTGCTAGTTGTTAGGGGAGTGGAGGCTGTCAGCTCACCCCAGACTCTGTTACTTGTGCTTGTCTAGTTCACCTTTGAGGGAGGCACAGTAACGGGGCAGAGGGAAGAGTGGATAAGAAACTGTAAGGAAAGAGAGATAAAGGCCACCAGCCTGGGAAACAATTCTGGCTCCTGAAGCTGAAGACGGTGAGGATCCTGGGAGAAGAGGGAGTGAGGCAAAGAGGCCAGGAGGGAGATGGCAGTGGGAAGAAGGATAAGTAGGAATGACTTGTAGGAAGTAGTAGGAGGAAGCAGAGCAAGACAGAGAAGTAGGGAGATAGGAACATGGGAAGAAAAAGGATGAGGAATTAGGATGCAGGAGAGGAAGGTGGGGAGGGGACAGGTGGAGGGAGAATGGATGGGCATTAACAGAGAAGAGCAGAGAAAGAAGTGGTGAAAGACCATAAGCACTCCTACACAGACATAGGGCAGAGGAGGGAGTGGTGCAGCTCTTGGAAGAGCTTGGAAAAAGGCTCTCAAACACCATTCCTGTGAGATAACAATGCAGTCAAATCCCTCCCTAATCTCCCCTCCTATTATTAGCCCCGCAGCCCTCTCAGAGAAGAGGCCCCGGTCCCTGGGCTCTGTCCTTTCTCCCATGCCCTTGGCTAGAATTAGACAGACGTGCCTGCCTGGTCATCTGCTAACCATGGTCTTCTGGCTTCTGACAGTGTCACTGGAGAAGAATGTGGAGAGGTGGCTGGAGAGGAACGGAAGGCCACTGCATACCCGCTGTGGAACAGGCAACACTCAGACACTGGAAGGGGTAGAGAGGCAGGTCAGAGGTCTCTTTGTCCTCCAAGCGTTTTCAGATCAATAAACACATGGCCAACATGATCACAGGTCCAGAGTGACAACAGTTAACATGTGCAAAATAACTGAAAATCTGAGTGTAGAAATACAGGATTGCAGAAGAGCTGTCACTGAAATCAGAGCAGCGAGGACGAGGGGCAATTAGGGAGGTTTCCGGGGTCGGCACGCTGAAGGTGGTCCCTGAAAGGGCTGAGAGTTGAGCAACCCTATTCATGTCTGCTGGTCAATGCTGTCTGCTTTCTGGAGGAAATAAGGGAGGTGAAGGAGGCTATGTCTACCTTTCTGGCCCAGACTCTAGGAAGCAAGATTGTCATAGCTCAAACAAGGAGCAGCAGGCTCCAGGGTTTTAAGCAGACTGATATTTGTTGGCATTTACTTCATATTGCGGTTTCTTTCTTGTCCAGTATTTCTTTTTATGCTGTCCCCTTGCCCTCCCTCTTGCCTGTAGTTTCCTTAAGTATTATTCATTGTTTTGATATTTTGAATATCCAGGAGTTATTGTGCATATTTTTATCTTGAGCTCTTTCAACTCTGATAAATCTAAATAAAATACATGATGAATAATGTACCAATGAGGGTGAACAGCTGCTGTTCTTTGTTCCTATGAGGGTTCCAATTGCTCCTGCGGGATAAGGGACACAGATAATCCCCTGGATCTTATTCAGGGAGAGAGTGGAGGCCGGTCTCTCTCTCTCTCTCTCTCTCTCTCTCTCTCTCTCTCTCTTCTCTGTCTCAAATCTCTTTCTCCTTCCTTCCTTTTTCTTCATCACAAATTATAAAAGTAATGGTCATGGAAAAGTAATATACAGCATATGGAATAGAATCAAATATATAATAACTGTATACTCTGACAGGTGGTTACTAGACATCATGGTGACCATTTTGTAAGGTATATAAGTTGAATTGCTGTGTTGCACAACTGAAACTAATATAATATTGCATGTCAACTATAATTAAAAAGGAATTTTCAAAAAAGTAATGCTCATTACTTTAAAAATTCAAATAATGAATCTTTTATAAAGCAAAAGAAGTGGAGTCTCTTCCACTATTCACAGTCAATAGTTGGAATGTATCTGTCCAGACCCTTTTATGCGTATGTATAAAATATATGTTGGGATTATTTTTTAAACTGGGATACACAAAAATGAAACTTTTGTAAATGTTGGAGGCTTCAAGTCATGGATGATTCCAGGGTTCCCTCAAATAACTTGCATTTGGATGCTTACCAGAGTCTCCAGAGGCCACACAGTAATCTGCTCTCAAAAAATGAACCAAAATAAATTTTAAAATGAATCAGAGAGGCTGGGAAAGGATCTGTAAGTGGATGCACACAAATACTCCCTTTCTGCCTCCTCTTTGCCCCAGGGTTTCCTCTTAAAGAAGGGGTCACTTGGACAGAGACACTCTGCCTGGGGGCAGAAGTGACAGTAGGTACATGATGGGCTCTCAGATCCTGGGAAATCATTCTAGGATAGCAGAGGCAATTATCTGTCTCTGCTGTGAAAAGAGTGTTGTGGTTTGTCCACAGCAGTGACATAATGATGCCTGATAATTTCTTTTGCAAAGCCAGTTCTGACTTGTTCCATTTTTCATGCTTGAAAATGTATCTAGTCATTTTGTTTTGGGCTCTGTAACTTATTCTTTAGGTCACATTTGTACCTGTCCTTTGTTGTGGAGGTTCTGAAGTGGCCTTTAGCCAAAAGTCAATCAAAAGTTCTGACCAAGATCCTAATATAGTTAGTGACTCTGATTCAGCCCTCGAGCTGACAGCTGGTGTAATGTGGATGACTGGATTCCTGATGCAAAGCACAAGCCCAGAAGTATCTGAAATTCCCTGTTCCCTCATGTCCTCCTGCTCCGTCTGCTTCCATGGGCCCGCCACTCCCTATTGCAGACCCCAGACTGAGTCAATACTAGCACCTCTGATTTCTGCACTTTCCAGAGAACTATGCCCTGGCCAATCAAGGAACAGTCAGGATGAAAAAAAGGAAAGAGCCGAAACCAGTTTGGCTCAGTGGATAGAGCGTCAGGCTGCAGATTGAAGGATCCCGAGTTCGATTCCGGTCAAGGGCATATACCTTGGTTGCAGGCACATCCCCAGTGGAGGGTGTGCAGGAGGCAGCTGATGGATGTTTCTCTCTCATCAATGTTTCTGGCTATCTGTCCGTCTCCCTTCTTCTCTGTAAAAAATCAATAAAATATGTTAAAAAGAAAAATGCAAAGCCATTGTTATCAATTCTGACAGAGCAGGGTCAGTAGGATAAGGGCCTGAAATATGGAACTATTTAGTCTTGCAAACAGGGAGTGTTGATGTGGAGGACTAAAGTGGGGAAAAAGCTTGAAATCAAGAGAATAGAGCACAGGAAATGGGATCTACAGCCCTCAAGGATACTTGTGAGCCCTAGGAAAGACAAGACAAGGATCTTAGAGAAGAGAATAGGAAGGATGGCCTGGCTCTCATGCCTCATCCTTTTTCTTCTCTCCTGTGCCTCAGACACCTGTGGAATCATTCTTGTCCCTGCCACTGGCCCCATTTCAGGCCCCAGAGACAGGAAGGATAGAATGAGTCTTACCCACACTTGGAGTCCAGCTGTGCCCTAGTTCTGAAAACTCTATCTTGTTCCTAAGACTTGGGCCACATCCTGTGCCTCAGTCTGGTAACTGAGCACTGTTCCTTCTGCTAGCGCCCCTGTCTTGGTACCCTCTAGTTTTTATAGCTCTTGTCTACTTATTAGAAACTAGAGCCCCAGTGCACAAATTTGTGCATGGATGGGGTCCGGCTAGTCCAGCCCCAATCCATAGATTAGGCTGGCCTCTTGGGAGGAGGAGACAGCAGGAGGTTGGCTGCAGGCCCGCCCCAATCAATCAGGACAGGATGGCTGGAGGGAGGGACCCTGCCCCTGAATGGAGTGGGAAGGGCCAATCAGGAGTCAGTGTCTGGGGAAGGGCCACAAGAGGTTGGCCAGCAAGCCCTGCTCCCTATCGGGATAGGCAGGGGCAATCAGCGGTGGAGCCTGCTGGGGGGAAAGGCGGGGAGAGTTGGCAGGCCAGACCCACCCCCCATTAGGCCGGTTCACTGGGCCACAGTGGGTGTCATAGAGACCAGTTAATCCAGTCGTTACAGCATTTTGGTCACTGGCTTTTTATATATATACTAGAGGCCCAGAGCAAAAAATTCATGCACAGGGGAGGGGTATCCTTCAGCCCAGCCTGCTCTCTCTCAAATCTGGGACCCCAAGGGGGATGTTGGACTGACCATTTAGGCCAGATCGGACATCCCTCTCACACTCCAGGACTGCTGGCTCCCAACTGCTCACCTGCCTGCCTTCCTGATTGCTCCTAACCACTTCTGCCTGCCAGCCTGATCACCCCCTAACCACTCCCCTGCCAGCCTGATTGATGCCTAATTGCTGCCCTACCAGCCTGTTTGCTCCTAACTGCCTTACCCTGTGGGCCTGGTCAACTCCAACTGCCTTCCCTTGCAGACCTGGTCTCTCCAAACTGCCCTCCCCTGCTGGCCTGATCACACACAACTGCCCTCCCTTGCCAGCCTAGTCCCTGCCAACTGCCCTCCCCTGCTGGCCATATTGTGTCCACATGGGGGCAGGATCTTTTGACCACATGGGGGCAGTCATCTTGTGTGTTGGAGTGATGGTCAATTTGCATATTACTCTTTTATTAGATAGGATAGAGGCCTGGTGCATGGGTGGGGGCCAGCTGGTTTGCCCTAAAAGGTGTCCTGGATCAGGGTGGTGTTCCCTTGGGGCATGGGGTGGCCTGGGCGAGGGGCCTGTGGTGGTTGGCAAGCAGGCCCTGCCCCCCAGCCATCCAAGTGGATGCCCTGGTATGTGGGATTAATTTATCTTCTACAATTGAAACTTTGTAGCCTGGAGCAGAGCCAAGCCTTCTCCTCACACAGCCATTGAAACTTTGTTGTGGAGAATCCAAGATGTCGGCATGGGTAAACACTTACACTGCGGCCTTGCACAACAATTTCAAAACTACAACTAAAAGACAGAATGGACATCATCCAGAACCACAGGACAGCTGGCTGAGTGGAAATTCTACAACTAGAAGGAAAGAGAGGGGCTCACAGAGACCCATAGGAGCTGCAAAAAGCTGAGGTACAGAGACACGTGCGTGGAGAGAGCAAGTGCCGGAGAATCTGGCTGGCTTTCTCTGGCAGGAGGGAGATGGAGACTCTCAAAGGCATTGAACCCCTTATCCTACGACACTAAACCCCAGATCCAGCCAAAACTCATATGGAGGGAGTTTGGACTGTGAAAAGGGAGAGGTGCACGGAAATTTAGGGGAGTCACAAAAGATCAGAAGTCTGGTGGTGTGCATGGCACTGCGCACAGAGGACTGACTGCGGATTGTGCCTCTGGCTTTCATGAGTGGGTGGGAGACAGACCCTCCCAACTGTGCCACTTCTACCTGCACTAAACCCCAGTTTCGGGCAAAACCCTGGGGACCCAGACTCGTGTGGTCCCGGAACACAGGGGAGCCGGAGGGGCAGCAGTCTAGAGGCACTGTGAGAGAGCACACGTGCACAGGGAAGGCTCCAGCGATTATCCAGTCACATGAGACTCATAGGCCGTGAAGGGCGGGGCCGACTGGAAGGCAAGGTGATCCCTTAAGCCCTGAGACTCCACCCATCCCAAGTTCAACAGAGAGGCTTTTGCAGTTTTGCAAGTCTGGTATCATAAAGCTGAATCCAGCACAGAAGTTCTCCCAGCATAGTGAAAATGCTGAGACAAGGGGAGGGATCACAAACAAAAGAAATGGAGGAAAACAAATGACTGGATATAGAGTTCAAAACCACGCTTATAAGGTTTTTCAAGAATATCCTAGAAAAATTGGATAAAGTTAGATCTCCTCGAGATCCAAGAGGAGATGAAAAAGGACCAACTAGAAATTAAACATACACTGACTGAAATAAAATATATTATACAGAGACCTAACAGCAGACTAGAGAAAGGCAAGAATCAAGTCAAAAATTTGAAATATAAAGAATCAGAAAACACTCAACTGGAAAAGCAAGAAGAGAAAAGAATCCAAAAATATGAAGATAATGTAAGGAGCCTCTGGGACAGCTTCAAGGATACTAACATCAGAATTGTGGGGGTGCCAGGAGAGAGAGAGCAAGATACTGAAAACCTATTTAAAGAGATAATGACTGAAAAATTCCCACATCTGGTGAAAGAAACAGACTTACAAGTCCAGGAAGCACACAGAAC
The DNA here is from genome assembly GCA_004026805.1 of Lasiurus borealis. NCBI lineage: Eukaryota > Metazoa > Chordata > Mammalia > Chiroptera > Vespertilionidae > Lasiurus > Lasiurus borealis. The sequence continues at coordinate 17,534 of PVJN01016613.1, forward strand.
CCCATATAAAAGGAATCCAGAGGACTACACCAAGACACATCATCATTAAAATACCAAGAGCAAAAAACAAAGAGAGAATATTAAAAGCAGCAAGAGAAAAACAGTTCATTACCTACAAGGGAGCACCCATATGACTGTCAGCTGATTTCTCAATAGAAACTATGCAGGCCAGACAGGAGTGGCAAGAAATATTCAACGTGATGAATAGCAAGAACCTACAACCAAGAATACTCTATCAAGCAAAGCTATCATTCAGAATTGAAGGGCAGATAAAGAGCTTCACAGATAAGAAAAAGCTAAAGGAGTTCATCAACTCCAAACCAGTATTATATGAAATGCTGAAAGGTCTCTTTAAGAAGAGGAAGAAGAAAAAAGGTAAAAGACAAAAAATTATGAACAACAAATACATATCTATCAACAAGTGAATCTAAAAATTAAGTGAATTAAAAATTTGATGAACAGAATAAACTGGTTGAATATAATAGAATCAGGAGCACAGAAAGGGAGTGGACTGATAATTCTCAGGGGGGAAAGGGTGAGGGGTGTACAGGGAGAGACTGGACAAAAATCATACACCTATGGATGAGGTCAATAGGAGGGAGGTAAGGGTAGAGGTAGGGTTGGGAGCCGGGTGGAGGGGAGCTATGGAGGGGAAAAAAGAAACCTATGTAATAATCTGAATAATAAAGATTTAATTAAAAAAAAAAGAAACTTTATTGCCTTAAGCAGAGGTCTGGGCAGGCCAGGGTGTGCAGAAGGCTTGGCTTCCTCCATTGCCAGGGCAACCCGAGCTTCCCTTCTACTCTCTCTGTGGCCATAGCCATCTTGGTTGGGTTAATTTGCATATCTGATCTGATTGGCTGGTGGGCGTGGCTTCGTGTGGCCAAGAAATGGTCAATTTGCATATGACTCTTTTATTAGATTTTTCCTTTAAGTTCCAGACTGGAAACTGAGGGGCCTGTTTTCTGCCAATAGAGGGAGACTGCTTTTCTTAATGATTTAGAGAGTAAGTTTTAATACCAAATAGATCTGTGTTCAAAAGTCCTGGTTTCCTAAAGGACCTGCTGTGTGGCCTGTCTGAATTACTTAACCTCTAGGAAAAAAGTAAAGTATTATGCAGAATGTTGTGACTCAAAGTGTGATCCATGGACTGGTACATCCACATCAGTGGGAGCTTATTAGAATTGCACAAATGCAGGCACCAACCCAGACCTATTAAACAGAACCTGCATTTTTTAAATTTAATAAATCTTTATTGTTCAGATTATTGCTTTCCTCTTTCCTTCTAGTTGTAGAATTTCCACTCAGCCAGCTTTCCTATGGTTCTGGATGGTGTCCATTTTGTCTTTTAGTTGTAGTTTTGATATGTGGGAGGCAGCAGTTTAGGTGTTTACCCATATTGCCATCTTGGTTTCTCCAGAACCTGCATTTTAACAAGACCCTACCCCACTCCAGCCCCCAGCCCTGCCAGGTGATTTGATGAACATTACCTTTTGAGAAGCAGGAGGATCTTGCTTTGAGTCCCAGCTTTAAACCTGAGTCTTGCCCTAACAAGTTTGACTCAGTGAATAGAGTATTGACCTGCAGACTGAAGGTCCTGGGTTTGATTCCAGTCAAAGGCATGTACCTTGGTTGTGGGCTCAATCTCCAGTAGGGGGCATGCAGGAGGTAGCTGATTGATGATTCTCTCATTGATGTTTATAACTCTCTCTCCCTCTCCCTTCCTCTCTGTAAAAATGAATAAAATTTATTTTAAAAAAAGAGACTGTAGATTAAAAAAACAAAAAACAAAACTGACACTCAACTATCCCATATATTTGGCTTTAGGATCATGTACATGAAGATATATATATATATATATATATATATATATATATATATGGTATAGCCATTATGGAAAACAATATGAAGGTTTCTCAAAAAATTAAAGAGAACTAACATATGATCTAGCAATCCCACTTCTGAGTATATATCCAAAGGAAATGAAATCACTGTCGTGAAGAGATATTTGCACCCCATGTTCATTGCAGTATTATTTACAATAGTCAAGACATGGAAACAAACTAAATGTTTATCAAAAGATAAAGGGTTAAAGAAAATGTTTTATATATAGAATAAAGTCCAAACTTATTATATGTATAATTTGTGACAACATGGATGAACCTGGAGGACATTTTGCTAAGTGAAATTTGCTAGACACAGGAAGACCAATACTGCATGATTTCACTTACATGTGGAATATAAAAAAGTTGAACTTAAACTCTTAGAAGCACAAAGTAGAATTATGATTCTCAATGATTGGGAGCTGAGGAAAATGTCATTCAAAAGGTACAAAGAATCAGGTATAACGGGTAAATAAGTTCTGGTGAGCTAATGTCCACATGGGGGCAGCCATCTTGTGTGTTGGAGTGATGGTCAATTTGCATATCACTGTTTTATTAGATAGGATATACCTCAATAAAGATTGGGGGAGAGGGGGAAGAAGTTATAGATATTCCCAAGAAACAGCGAATGCTCAGTAAATGGTTTCTATTACTACCACTTGCCTGCTTAGCTTTCCAAACCTGTTCCAGTGCTCTCTTATTAGAATACTAGAGGTCCAATGCATAAAATTCGTGCAAGGAGCTCAACCCTTGCAGCCTCGGTGGCTGCCTTGGCCCTCATAGCCCCAGCTTCATCTGGAAGGTCATCCGGAAGGACTTCTAGAAGGTTGTTTGGCTGTCCGGTCTAATTAGCATACAGTATTACGCTTTTATTATTATAGAGCTTCCTGATTCTGAGACTTTAATAGACTAACTCCTTTTATCTGATGCCAAGTTGTTCTGAACTGCCTTCCAGCATTTGCAACGCTCTCTAAGATCTGCCCCATGTCAGTGGGTCCTGTCTTATAATTCCAGATCCCACTTTCTTCCAGTTTGACTGTTCACTGAATATTAAGGAACATGACATTGTTAATGGGAGCATGCCTCACCACTGATCATGAATGAACATTCATTCCACCAATACTGATCAAGCACTAGCTTTGTGGCAAGTACTGTCCTGTCTTCAGGAATTCACAGATTACTATCAGAGGCAGACAAGCAGACATACAGTGAGACAATATAGTGTGATAGGTACTATAATGGAATAAGTAGCAGATGCTATGATGGAAGAGGTCATGGAGCACAAAGCAAGGCTACCTAATCTCTCCTGGAGGAAATTACTTATAGGTGAGACTTGAAGGGTGAGCTGGAGTGGGTCAAGGAAAGAGGAGTTGGGTAGAGAGACCAGCTTGTCCAGAGGTCTGAGAAAAGTTAAAATGAAGTATGGCAAGAGAAGAGCCTGGAAAGTAGCTGAGTGCTGGTCACGAAGGACCTTATGAATCAAGGTAAGAGTTTGGACTTTATTCTACATGCCCTGGGCAGCAGTTAATGTGTTTTAAGAGGAGAAAGTGATGTATCTGATTTCATAAAATAAGTGGTATAATCAGTCCTTCTTGAGAAAAGTGACATTAAGTTTTCTGATTCATTTGTATAGAAGATTCTAGATTTGTGGTCACAGGTAAGAAATGAAGAGAACTGCCTAGAGAAGCTGGAAATTAGAGATGAAAAATGGGAAGATGTTTAGGAGAAAAGGACCCAATATTATTTCCATTATTCTGTAGATTTCACCTTTAACGTCCTGCCTCCCTTTCTTTCCCAGTCTCTCTTTAAAATCAGTAGGCAAGCCCCCAATTACAAATGTCCTCATAAATGTCCAGTTTGGCTCAGTGGATACAGTGTTGGCCTGCAGATGAAGGGACCTGGGTTTGATTCCTGTCAAGGGCATGTACTTTGGTTGCAGGCTCCTCCCTGGCCCAGGCCCTGGTCAGGGTGAGTGCAGGAGGCTACCAATTGATGTGTTTCTCTCACATTGATATTTCTGTCTTTCCCTCTCTCTTCCACTCTCTAAAAGTCAATGGAAAAATATCCTCAGGTGAGGTTTAAAAAAAAACACAACTAAACAAAAATAAATAAAAGTTATAAAACAGATGCAGAGAAAGAAGATTTGACACACAGAGAAGAGGAAGCAATGTGACCGAGGAAGCAGATACTGGAGCTGTCAGCTTGGAAGAGGAAGAAAATAGATTATCCCCTTGGGCCTCCAGAGGGAGCATGGCCCTGCCAACACCTTGATTTCAGACCAGTGAAAGTAATTTCAGACTTCCAGTCTCTAAACAGTGAGAAAATAAATCTGTTGTTTTAAGGTACCAAGTTTGTGGTAATTTGTAAAACCAGTAATTGTAAATCAATACAACATAAAAAAAACACTACACCTCAAGAATGAATTTAACAAAAGAAGTGCAAAATTTACTCTCTGAAAACTATAAAATACTAGAGGCCCAGTGAGTGAATTCATGCCTGGAAGGGGTTCAACTGGCCTGGCCCCCAATGGGCGGATGGTGACCAGGCCTGTTGGGAGGAGGAGACTGTGGGAAGTTGGCTGGCCCTCTGGGTTGGCTGTGGGGAGGAACCATGGGTGATTGGCTTGCACATCCCAATTGGGGTGGGGGGCTGTTTGGAGGCCAACAGCCTTGGGGAGGGACTATAGGTGATTGGCTAGCCAGCCCTGCCCCTGATCAGGGTGGGTGGGCTGATCTGAGGTGGGACCAGATGGAGAGAGGGACTGCAGGAGGTTGGCTGGCCGGCCCCGCCCCTGGATTGGGCCAGTTTACTGGTTGCAGTGGGTGTCATAGCACCTGGTTGTTCTGGTAGTTACGGTGTTCCAGTTGCTGGCTTTTTATATATAGACTAAAGGCCCAGTGCACAAATACATGCACAGGTGGGGTCCCTCGCCTGGCTGGCAATTGGGACTAATTGGGGCTGTCTGCACCCCAGATCAGGGCCCAGGGCCAATTAGGGAGAGCAGGCCTGGAGGAGTGGCCATAGGAGGTTAGCCAGCTGGCCCACCCTGATCAGGGCCATCATGGTGGGCTGGGGAGGAGGGGAGAGGGGGGTCTAAGGAGGTTGACTGTGGGAGAGCACTGACCACAAGGGGACAGCTCCTGTGTTGAGCATCTGCCCCCTGGTGGTCAGCATGCATCATATCAACCTGTCATTCAGTTGTTCAGTCAATTAGGCTTTTGTATATATAATTTATTAAAAGAACATTTTAAAGAGCTAAACAAATAGAAAGACATTTCATGCTCATAGATCAGAAGGCTTAATATTGTTGACCTGGCAACAGTCTCCAAACTGATCTACAGATTCAACGCAATCCCTATCCAAAGTCAGACCTGATCTCTAGTTCTAAATGTTCATAGAACTATTTACAACAGCTAATAAGTGGAAACAACTCAAATGTCCACAACTGATGAATGCATAAAATGTGGCATATCCATACAATGAAATATTCAGCAGCAAAAAGACATAAGTTATGTACATGCTACAGCCGAGACCGGTTTGGCTCAATGGATAGAGCATCGGCCTGCGGACTGGAAGGCCCCAGGTTCGATTCTGGTCGGGGGCATGTATCTTGCTTGCGGGCACATCTCCAGTGTGGGGCGTGCAGGAGAGGATGTCTCTCTCTCATCGATGTTTCTGACTTTCTATCCCTCTCCCTTCCTCTCTGTAAAAAATCAATAAAATATATATTTTTTAAAATGATACATGCTACAGCATAGATGAACTTTGAAAACATTATGCTAAGTGAAAGTGCCAGTCACAAAAGACCATAAATTGTATGATTCCATTTTTATGCAATGCCCAGAATAGGCAAAGATTAGTGGTTGCCTAGGACTGGAGGTGAGAAAAAAAGGGGGACTACTATAAAACTGTTCTAGAGCGTGATAAAACTGTTCTAAAATTATGGTATTTGCACAACTCAGTGAATATACTAAAATATGTGGAATTATATGCTTTAAATGGGTCACATATATATATGTATTAAATCTCAATAAAGCTGTTAAAAATTTAATCAGTATGTATGTGCAAATGTTATGATTGCCAGTTTATGATCTTGACTTCTTTGCCAACACTAGTTGAGTCCTAGAAGAGTTTTATAAAGATTTATTGTACTGCTAACTCCAAGATTTTTCTTGTAATGAAATGGCTGATAAATATTTAATAATCAAAAACAAGATAGTGTAATTTGTCATTGATATAATGCATAAGAACAAATTAAATTTCAAGTTCCAAGGAAAGGAAAAGCATATTTGTGACCTAACTTGTGAATTTGTTGAAATGGAAACTTTTCCTGATACAAATCTTGACAAATGGTACAAAAACTGTTGGTTAATTGACTGAGTAGGCTGTTAAAGCACCCTGAGCTTGCATGCTGGGCCTGAAGCAGCAAGTAAATGTTAACTATAAAAGGCATGGAGACTGGATTCCCCTTGACTTCTTTTTCTTGAGTCCAGCAGATGATTTAGAAACCAGGACTTCCTCACCCTGGCTGCTGAGATATAGAGGTGAGTCCTTCCTTAATTCCAGAAGGCAGCTCTAAGTCAGACCTGATTTCTAGTCCTGAACCCGCTCTGCAGTTGCGGGGCAAATTCCCGCAACTTCCTTTGCTCTTGCAGTGCTTATTTCCTAAGGCAGACAAAGAGAACGACTCCTACCCACCCAACTTACTTTACCTGTGAGAAGCAGGAGTGAACTGACACAGTTGAGTGTTGAGAAAATTTGAGGTAGGACATGAAATACGCATAGGCTGGGTTTAAACCAAGTTCTGCTGTGGACCTGTGTGACCAGGGGCAAGTCACCTAAATCTGAACCGGCTTCGTTATTTGTACAAAGTATATCTCCAAACTGGTAGTTATGAGCGGAGTGTTGGGGCGGCATCTGGGGGCTGGGGGGTGGTGGGGGCGCCGCAGGTATCTTTCCGTGGCGCCCTCAGACGCGCACTGGTTGTCCGTGTCTGAACCCCGACTCCGGCTCCTCCCGTCCAATTGTCTTGTTTACAGACAAACAAAGTTCCATGGTTACACAGCAGGACGGTCGCAAATCTCATCCAAGGGCCTTGGGGTTTGTGAGCAATCTGTCCCGACCTGCGCTGGAGCGGCAATAGGCAACAGCAGCTGCACCGCGCGCTCACTTCCTCAGAGGCAAGCGGAGGCCCGCCGCCTAGAGGTGGCTCAGGCCCCGCCAGGGAAGCGTCGTGGGAAGACTGGGTCCTGCGGCCTCCTGCAGCCAATATGCTCTCAGTGAGCTCGGCTCGCGCCTTTTCTCCATTGGGCCTCCACAACTGCCAATCAATCATTTGCCCAATTCTTATTGGTTTAGCTTCGATCATTCTACTCAATTTACTAATCACATGTGTCTTTCCGGAAACATGTGCTCCCTTCCTAAACCTGACGAATTTAACCAGTTCTTCTATTCCATTGGCTGGCCCCAGGACCTCGTCTAGTGCATCCTGTTTGAGGCGGAAGTGAGAGAATCTCTGTTCCTATTGACTCAGATGTGCAAGCGGTGGTTGTCCATCAAGCCATCCACCAGGAAGTCAACTCCGGAAGGGGCGGGCTTTATGACAATGGCGGCGCCGGCTCCCATGGTGTGTGTGCCTTCTCTTTCTCCGGTTGCTCTCGTGGAGGCTTCCTTTAGCATAAGTGACTCAGGCGAATTATTGGCGCGAGGGAAGGGTGGTGATGAAAGGAGCTTCGGGGAGGCACCCTCCCTGGCACAGCGTGGGGAAACGGGGCTCCTCACCAGTAACCTTAGGGGGGCTGGCCCGCTAGAAGGCAAGTTGCGAACCGGAGTGGGAAGGCCGGAAGTCTGCGGTGTCCGAAGGAAAGTGGGGGCTTTTCCACCTCATACTCCTAGGGGAAGAATGGCTTTTCTTTATTCTCTCTCCTTTAGGAGGTACTGGAGTCAGACCTGCCGAGAGCGGTGGCACTTTTGAAAAACCTCCAGGAGCAGGTGAGTAATACCATCCTTTTTGGGATAATCAATGACTGACTTTAACTTTGTGTACTTCACCTCCAAACTTTGTTGACTCGGGAACATATATTTGAATGCTACCAAATGCCATAAAAGCAAAATAATTTGATGAAGCCCTTTTCAGGCTACAATGAAAAGTGATTGACTTCTGCATCCAAAGGAATACAGAAAACTTAAGAAAAAAAAATCTGAATCCGTTTCCTTTATTCTTATAGTCAAGGAAACTGATGCTGGGAAAGGTGATGTGACTTGCCTTTTGGATGCCCAGCTAATACACATTTATGTAGTTCTATGCATTGTAAGTTCAGCCGACACAGATAAAGGTATAGTCCCATAGCTTCCCCATGCTTCGGTAAGGTGATTTCTTTAGCTTTAAGAAGAGGTGAAAAGTTTTTTCTACCTTTTGAAGAAGTATCAGAAACCATCCCTCTTTATTCTTTCCCAGAAATGTAAAGAAAATACTGTACGTTGCACAGTGTTTAAGATAACTTTTAGGTGGTATTGTTTAGCTTTTGCCCTTTACAGCTTACAGAGACCACTTGATGTATTCTAGTCAGCTGTTTTATTTGGACTGTTTTATTTCAGGTAATGGCTGTAACTGCACAAATTCAAGCTCTGACAAAAAAAGTTCAAGCTAGAGCCTATCCTACAGAAAAGGTAAGACATACTTGAAGAGTAAGCATCTCCTGAGTTGATGATCTCAACAGTTCTTTCATGATAGGTTTATTGAATGTCTTGAATACTAAGTGCTGGAACTTTAAAGACGAATAAAGCCCAGTTTCCATGCTGAAGTCTAATGAATAAGACAGATCAAAGTAATAGGTATAAGCAGTAGCAGCCATGTTGCAGAGTCATGATGTGTGCTGTGCAAGTCGAGGAGAAAGATTAAATAATTTCCAGAGGAGCAGAGGAAGTCAGGGAAAGCTTATCAGAGAAGGTAACAGGATTGTGAGGAATAAATAGAAGTCAGAAGTACAGAAAGAAGCAGATGTATAAAGGCACAAAGTCCTGAAAGCATGGTGATATTCTGGGAAAAGAGCTAAGTCTATGTGTGTGTGTGTGTGTGTGTGTGTGTGTGTGTGTGTGCTGGGGGTGGGAAAAAAGACTGGGAAAGTAGTGATTGTGAGAAGTCTTGTTAACTGAGGAGTTAACTATTGTGTTTCTTCTAATCCAAGATGATGCTGTTAATGGAGAATATCACTCATTTTATATATATTAAGAAAAAATGCTACCTGTTAATCTATGATATATACTAAAATACTGTTGGTTAAAAGATGCATCTTGACTTCAGAGATGTCAAATTATGAAAACAATGTGCATCTTAAAATTGAAAGATGGTGGTTTATAAGTTAACACCTTATAGAACCTTCTCAGGGATCATTGAGTATGGCAGTATAAATAGAGGGTTCTGGATTCCTCTGCTTACTTGAACTGGAAAATCTGGTGTCATCTGTTTTATATATTGAGCTTTTTTGCTGAAATATTATTTAAACAAAACATACATAGGTTAACAAAAGTATGAAAAATATTTCAGTAGGATAATAAACATTAAAGGATTTTTAGTAATGGGATTTATTCTTTGGGAAGCAGTTTTGTTCTTTAGAAAGATAGCTAAAAACATTTTAAATTAAAAAAAAATTTTTATTTATTTCAGAGAGAAAGAGAGAGGGAGAAAGAAACATCAATGATGAGAATCATTGATTTGCTGCCTCCTGCATGCCCCTACTGGGGACTGAGCCACAAACTGGCCATATTCCCTGAGCAGGAATCAAACCATGACCTTCTGGTTCACCGGTCAAGGCTCAACCACTGAGACACACCAGCCGGGCATAAGAGCATTTTTAATATATCCTCTTTGTCTTTTCTTTCGCATCATTAATTTTTGTTCTTATCTATTTTTATTCTTTCTGATTATTTTTTTTAATCTTTGCTTTTTCTTTTTTTTTTTTTGTATTTCTCTCCTGCTTGTAACTCATTTTGTACTTGGCAGCCTACACATGTCAGAAGAGCCTACTTCTCAAACTCTTTGCTGTCTTTATTCTGGGTACTATGCTTTGCTTCAATTTAATGCCTTTTTGAGATGGGCTGCCAGCATGTATCTTTGATCACTATATATTTGTTTATTCATTGAGCAGATATTTACTAGCTAATCACCAAAGACTTGTACTAAGTGTTTTATAGGTTACAAAGTGTTTTCATGTTATCTTATTTGCACCTCATAATTGTTCTTTGACATAGGAAGGAAATAGTGTTCATATTACAGCTGAGGAGACTGAAGGTTAAGTGACTTATTCAATATTTCATTACTGAATACCTAATTCAAAAGTTAAACTTAATTTGTCTGCCTTTAAATCTTTTGCTTATTCTCCTGTACTACACTAATGCTGATCTTAAGAGCTTATCTTATTAGACTCAGACTGAGTTTGAATCCCAGTTCTATTCCTATTACTGTGTAATCTTAGGCAGAGTATTTAACCTGTTTGATATAGATCTTCTTAGAACAAAAGACAGTGAAAACACAACAATCTAAAGCCTAAGGGACACAGTGAAGCAGTCCTGAGAGGGAAGTTCATAGCATTACAAGCCTATCTCAAAAAACAAGAAAAACTATCTACAAATATCTAATTCTACAACTTTAAGAATAAGAGAATAACAAGAAAAGCCCAGGAAGGAGATAAATGAAATAAATGAATAGAGAAATAAATGAAATAGAGACCAAAAAAAATACAAAAGATCAATGAAACCAAGAGCTGGTTCTTTGAAAGGATAAACGAGATTGATGAACCTGTAGCCAGGAACACCAAGAAGCAAAGAGAGAGGATCCAAATAAACAAAATCAGAAATGAAAGAGTCAGAAACAACAGACACCACAAAAATACAAAAGATTGATAGAGGTCTTCCTAGGACTATGGACTTTCTCAGTTTTATTTTATAAAACAGTGATTCCTTTTTAAAAAATAACTATAAGATAAGTCAGTGCTCACACATTGTACTTTTTTTTTTTTTACTTAAAAGAATAAACATAATATTCAATATTCTGCCTATAAATATAATAAACTTTTTAATTTTAGAAAGTTTGGCAAATACGTAAAAATACAAGAAAATTAAGTTTTATATAATCACTGTTTTAAGATAACCACTAAGGTGCATTTTTTTTTTAATTTCTTTTGTTAAAAAGGTAATACATGCTAGCCTAAACTGATTTAGCTCAGTGGATAGAGCGTTGACTTGCAGACTAAAGGGTCCCAGGTTTGATTCCAGTCGAGGGCATGTACCTTGGTGGCAGGAACTTCCCCAGTAAGGGGGTATGCAGGAGGCAGTTGATTGAGGTTTCACTCGCATCGATGTTTCAGAGAGGAAGGGAGAGAGAGAGAGAGAGAGAGAGAGAGAGAGAGAGAGAGAGAGAGAGAGAGAAACAATGATGAGAATCATTGATTGGCTGCCTCCCTCATGCCCCCTCCTGGGGATTGAGCCCACAACCCAACCATGTGCTCTTGACTGGAACCAAACCCAGGACCCTTCAGTCCATAGGCTGATGCTCTATCCACTGAACCAAACCAGCGAGGGCACATTGATGTTTCTCTCTATCCCTCTCCATTCCTCTCTGTAAAATATATTAAAATCAATAAAATACATTAAAAAAAAAAGTAATATATGCTTGAAAAAACAGTTTCACAGTACAAGCACTCCATTTCTTCTTTTTTCTCATTTTGCTCTCCAGGGATAGAAATTGTTAATTATGTGTTATTTTCCAGACATATTTTTATTCATATAAAATGTGTGCATCATACTCCCCCCATTTTAGTTGGAACTGTTTATACACATTTTCTTCAGAGTGTAGAAAGTGTTATGATATGTACCTAAGTTAGTATGACAGATGTATAGATCATTGTATAATTCTATTGTATGAGGATAAAATCAGTAATTTTTAAATTAAATTAATTTTTATTTTTAAAATTAAATCTTTATTATTCAGATTATTACATTTGTTTCTCTTTTTTCCCCTCCATAGTTCCCCTCCACCCGGCTCCCACCCTTACCTCTGCCCTTACCTCCCTCCCGTTGACCTCATCCATAGGTGTATGATTTTTGTCCAGTCTCTCCCTGTACACCCCTCCCCTTTTTCCCCTTGAGAATTATCAGTCCACTCCCTTTCTGTGCTCCTGATTCTATTATATTCAACCAGTTTATTCTGTTGATCAAATTTTTAATTCCCTTAATTTTTAGATTCACTTGTTGATGGATACGTATTTGTTATTCATAATTTTTTATCTTTTACCTTTTTCTTCTTCCTCTTCTAAAAGAGTACCTTTCAGCATTTCATATAATACTGCTTTGAAGTTGATGAACTCCTTTAGCTTTTTCTTACCTGTGAAGCTCTTTATCTGCCCTTCAATTCTGAATGATAGCTTTGCTGGATAGAGTATTCTTGGTTGTAGGTTCTTGCTATTCATCACATTGAATATTTCTTGCCACTCCCGTCTGGCCTGCATTGTATCTGTTGAGAAATCAGCTGATAGTCGTATGGGTGCTCCCTAGTAGGTAATGAACTGTTTTTCTCTTGCTGCTTTTAATATTCTCTCTTTGTCTTTTGCTCTTGGCATTTTAATGATGATGTGTCTTGGTGTAGTCCTCTTTGGATTCCTTTTATATGGGGTTCTGTGTGCTTCCTGGACTTGTAAGTCTATTTCTTTTACCAGATGTGGGAAGTTTTCAGTCATTATTTCTTTAAGTAGGTTTTCAGTATCTTGCTCTCTCACTTCTTCTGGCACCCCCATAATTCTGATGTTGGTACGCTTGAAGCTGTCCCAGAGGCTCCTTACATTATCCTCACATTTTTGGATTCTTTTCTCTTCTTGCTTTTCCAGTTGAGTATTTTTCTGGTTCTTTATATTTCAAATTTTTGACTTGATTCTTGCCTTTCTCTAGTCTGCTGTTAGCTCTCTGTATAATATTTTTATTTCAGACAATGTATGTTTAATTTCTAGTTGTTTCTTTTCCATCTCTAGTTGGTTCTTTTTCATCTCCTCTTGGGTCTCTCTAACTTTATCCAACTTTTCTAGGATATTCTTGAAAAACCTTATAAACATGGTTTTGAACTCTATATCCAGTCCTTTCTTTTCCTCCATTTCTTTTGTTTGTGATCCCTTTCCTTGTCTCAGCGTTTTCACTATGCCGGGAGAACTTCTGTGTTGGATTCAGCCTTATGATACCAGACTTGCAAAACTGCAAAAGCCTCTCTGTTGAGCTTGGGATGGGTCAAGTCTCAGGGCTTAAGGGACCGCCTTACCTTCCAGTCGACCCTGCCCTCCAAGGCCCCTGAGTCTCACGTGACTGGGTAATCGCTGAAGCGGTCCCTTGTGCATGCGCTCTTCCAGTGCCTCTAGACTGCTGCCCCTCCGGCTCCCCTGCGCTCCGGGACCATATGAGTCTGGGTCCCCAGGGTTTCTCCTGAAACTGGGGTTTAGTGAAGTTAAAAGTAGCGCAGTTGGGAGGATCTGTCTCTCACCCCACTCGTGAAAGCCAGTGGCACAATCAGCAGTCTGTCCTCTACGCACAGTGCCCTGTGCGTCACCAGACTTCCGCCCTTCTGCGACTCCCCTAAATTTCTGTGCACTTCCCTTTTCTCAGTCCAAACTCCCCCCATATGAATTTCGGCTGGATCTGGGTTTAGTGTTGTAGGATAAGGGGTTCAATGCCATTGAGAGTCTTCGTCTCCCTCCCGCCAAAGAAAGCCAGCCAGGTACTCCGGCACCAGCTCTCTCCACATGCGCATCTCCGTACCTCAGCTTTTTAAAGTTCCTCTGGGTCTCTGTGAGCCCCTCTTTCCTTCTAGTTGTAGAACTTCCACTCAGCCAGCTTTCGTGTGGTTCTGGATGATGTCCGTTCTGTCTTTTAGTTGTAGTTTTGAAATTGTTGTGTGAGGCAGCAGTGTAGCTGTTTACCTATGCAGCCATCTTGGATTCTCAAATTAGTTTAAAATTCGGTATTATGGAGGCACTTTTAAGAAATGTGTTTTTTATTTATTTCAGAGAAGAAGGTGGGGGGGGGGAGGAAGAAGGAGTTAGAAACCTTAATGCTGAGAGAGAATCATTAATTGACTGTGTTCTGCATGCCCCTCACTGATGATTGAGCTGAAACCTGAGTATGCGCCCTCACCAGAAATGGAATTATGACCTCCTGATTCATAAGTCAATGCTTAACCGCTGAGCCACACTGGCTGGGCTGGAGGCATTTATTTTCACAACTTGAGGGGTTATCAGTGGGTAGAGACCAGTGATGCTGCTGAGCATTTTTCAGCGCCTAGATAGCAGTCCACAAATGATCTGTCCCTAAATGTTAATAGCTCTGAGGTTGGAAATCCTGCTGTAGTTTTTTGGGGGATATTTTACTGATTTTCTTGCTCTTACTGTGTTTTAAAAAGGCTCTGAGCTCTTTTGTTAGCATAATTTTCTCTGTGGCCATTTCAGGTACAGCAACCCCCTTGAGATTACTCCAGATATCTTATATGAATTGATTGGGAAAAACTTGAACTTGGAAAAGATTATCCTGTTTGTCCTAGGCTCTCCTCCTGATTCTCTGGCTAAAACAGAGTTTGCATCTCTTATTGTTTTGTTTAACTCAGGGTCTCAGCCTCTTGGAAGTGAAAGACCAATTGTTGCTTATGTACCTTATGGATTTGAGCCATCTCATCCTGGACAAAGCCTCAGGAGGGTCTCTTCAGGGACATGCTGCAGTTTTGAGACTGGTGGAGATTCGCACGGTATGAAGTATTTGGCATCTTAGAGTCCTATGTTTCCAAATCCTGAACTCCAGGAAGGTCACACAATAGCTCTCATTTAAGTGAATGTTCTTGTATTTAAGTGAGAAAGCCAAATGAAAGATAGTATTTTTCTCTTCTTTGGTTCTAACTTTGTGCATATGCTAATTAAGTGCTTTATCTGGCAACTTAATATAGGGACTCTGGTGCATGCTTAACTTTGGGAAGGAAATGTGATCCTTTCTAACCATGTTACAGGTTTTGGAAAAAATTCGTCCCTTGGACCAAAAACTGAAGTATCAAATTGACAAACTTGTCAAGACTGCAGTGACAGGCAGCCTCAGTAAGTGGAAGAAGCTGTAAGGCTATGTGGATTCCATCATAAAGCCCAAAATCTTATCAAATCTCTTGGCGTTTTTTTTTTATGTTCAGGTGAGAATGACCCACTTCGTTTTAAGCCTCATCCCAGCAATATGATAAGCAAGGTAAGGGGTTGCATTATCCTGATTTTCCTGAATGAGCCTCATGGTGATCCTGGATCTCCTGGGATTCTCTTATTATTCTTAATTCCCAGCTTATGCCTTAGAGTGTTGAGTATGAGATTTCCCCCTTCTGCCTTTTATTTTCCCACCTCCTAGGATATATCAGGTTTGGTTTTTTTTTAACACTTCCTGAGTTTGTGAACCTTATATTTTTATAGTTGAGCTCTGAGGATGAGGAAGATGAAGCAGAGGAAGGACAGGCTGGGGCTTCAGGGAAGAAATCTGCAAATGGAGCAGTTAAGAAATATGTTCCACCACGTTTGGTGCCAGTACATTATGGTATGGACTGTGGCTACCACCTCCTCGGTGTGAATTGTGTTTCTCTTCTTTTCTCTGTTCTGGGATAACCTTTGCTAATTTTTATCACAGATGAAACAGAGGCTGAGCGGGAAAAGAAGCGTCTAGAACGAGCCAAGAGGCGAGCATTGAGTAGCTCTGTCATTCGTGAACTTAAGGAGCAGTACTCAGATGCTCCAGAGGAAATCCGTGATGCCCGGCATCCTCATGTTACTCGCCAGAGTCAGGAGGATCAACACAGGTCTGAGTCCTTGTAATTAGACGTTGTTTTGTGCACTGTAGAGACTTGTTCTTGTGTTTTGGATGAATATGGTTAAGTCTAGTGCCAAACAAACTCACATTATATAGAAAATGGAGTGGAAAACTTGGGAGGACATAGGGGTTTGAAGTACAGACTAAGAACTAGGAAAAAGATATCTACCCCTACCGCCAACTGAGCAAATGATACATGAAGGAGAATAGTATATGCAATTCCACCTAGTAGGGCTTTAACATTCTGGATTTCACTGTCACAGCTCTCACTTTAAAGCAGGTTTTTGTAATGGCATCAAGTGTACTAGTAAGTTCAGAGAAGAGAAGTAGAAAAGTGATTGTCACTTAAATACAGACTCATTGACTTTGCCCAGTTGGTAGGTTTGAGTGAAGAGGTCCATGGAGCTAATCCTTTCTATAGATCTGAAATACAAGAGTTTTCTGATATAATAATAGTTTAAATATTCCAGTGGTTTAGCTGTGAGTTCATCAGTAGGGAGGAGGAAAATTCTAGCACAAAGGATGTTTCCTTGAGGAAGTTCAGTGTTGAACATTTGGTATGTCCTTACCAAATACTATATTGCCCTGTTATGAAATCTGTTGAGGACTGTCATAATAAGGGGTGAGTAAATTTCTGGGCCCAGGTTCTGGGCTGCAGCTTGTGTCTTGTGTCTTGTGGATTGAGCATGTTAGAAACAGTGTCTGTGTTTCTTTGTCAGGATTAACTATGAGGAGAGCATGATGGTGCGTTTAAGTGTCAGTAAGCGAGAGAAAGGACGACGAAAACGTGCAAATGTCATGAGCTCACAACTTCATTCTCTCACGCACTTCAGTGACATCAGTGCTTTGACAGGAGGAACTCCTCATCTTGATGAGGTAAGGTTGTGATACAGTGGTGGGAGGTGACCTTCATGCTGTCAGCCAAATGTATGTGGGGCTTGTTGCTATGGGAAACTGGGGAAGAGATACCAACACTTGTACTCGCACTGCCATTCTTTTACTTCTCCATCTGTCTCCAGGATCAGAATCCTATTAAGAAGCGGAAGAAGATATCCAAGAAAGGTCGAAAGAAAAAAGGTCAGTAAATGGCTAGGAGTTAGGTGATCAAGTGCAGGTTGGAGAGGATGAATTGGGATGCCAGCTTTGAATTTGCCATCCTAGGTCTTACTGAGCCCTATAATAGCTCTTCCATGCTGGTCATTAATTTCTTTAGAGATGAGATTTTAGTTTTCTTCTTTCCCAAGCTGAAAATCAGCATAATTCACAGAAGAGATTTCTGGATTGTTTCTCTAAGCCCCCACACCTTTTAAGGCTTCCTTAAATAGAACTATTAAAGTGTCACTTGAAGAAACCATTATCCCACTTCAATTTCTTCCTACTTCTAGTCTTTTGTCCTGGGAGGATATAGAATAGTGCCTAGTGGCCTTCTCTTTAAATGTCTTTTTGTTCTATTCTTTCAGCTTTTCCAACTGTCCTTTGCCTCATTCTTGATTTCCCTTCCTTTCAGGTTTTCGAAGGCGGCGGTGATTGTGGGTGTACATATTTATATATATATATATTTTTTCATCCTGGGATACTTCCAGTTGCACTGTATGTAGGTTCTTTTCCTCGGAATGTATTGTTTGCTCTGGACATGTGGAAATCTATTAATAAAATTGATTTTACTTATGAATTGAAGCCCCTATTGCACATGTATGACTCATTTGCTGGGTGTGGGGTATTTTAGATGAGAGGGCAATAAAAGGGAAAGATGAGGTTTTAGGGGCAGTGGGAGAAGTTTGGCTCTATATAGGTGTCTTTTGTTTTATAATAGAAACTAGAAATTGGTTATTTAATAAAATAAATAAATGAGCTCTGGCCAGTATTGCTCAGTGCTTAGAATGTTGGCTCGTGGACCACAGAGTCATGGGTTTGATTCACAGTCAAGTACCTGGGTTGCAGGTTTGACCCTTGGCCCTTGTCAGGGCTTGTGCAGGAGGCAACCAATTGATGTACTTCTCTTACATACTTTTTTCTCTCTCTCTCATCCTCTTTCTCCCAACCTCTCACCCTCTCTCCCTCCTACTCTCTTTAAAAAGCAATAGAGCTCTAACTGGTTTGGCTCAGTGGATAGAGTATCAGTCTGCGGACCAAAGGGTCCTAGGATCAGTTCTGGTCTAGGGCACGTACCTTGGTTACAGGCTCGTCCCCAACCTGGTCCCTGATCTGGGGTATGTAGGAGACAACCAATCTATTTGTTTGATTTGTTTCTCTCACATTGCTGTTTCTTTCCCTCTCTCTTCCTTTCTCTCTAAAATATCAGTAGAAAAATATCTTCAGGTGAGAATTATTATTTTTTTTTTAAAAAATGCAGTGGAAAAAATATCCTCCGCTAAGGATTAAACAACAATTTTGAAAAATTGAGTGATTAGCATATTATAGTCAACTTTTCAACCCATGTTGTCCCAAGTTCCTGTGATACATGAATTTTAAGTTTTTTAAATGTATCTTGCTGGCCACCAGGTGGCATCAGTGGTTCAGAAAACCTTTTGATGCTTGATTAATCAAAAGCAAGATAGAACTTTTCCCCAGCAGTCAGTTACTCTTAATCTCCATTTCTCTGGATCTTTTTCTTTTCTTTCTAAAATAGTATGAACACAGGGCTGATCTTAGCTCAGTTATTGAGTTTATCTGGAGAGAACAGTGAATAAGAAGACTGGAGTATGATGAATGCATAGTCTTGTGTTTTTCAGCCTCTGACCCTCCTTTAACTAGGCCTCAGTTTACTAGTCAGTAAAGGCCAATCCTTTTACAAAGAGCTTGCAAAAGAATGCCAGCAAGCAGGCAAAAAAAAAAAGTTCCTAGCTTAAAGACCAAAGGAATGAAAATCTCACAGAATTATCTGCCAAGTTAGGAAATGGATGGGAGTTACATATCTGAAATCTTATATTCTTTTCAAAGAATGACCTATTAGTAAGAGATCCCTCAGTCCTTGGATAATAAAGTAAAAGGAGGAATGGAAAGAGAGAAGTTGAGTTTGTAGAGTTAATTCATTGTAGTTAAGGGCATGGGGTCTCATGAACATCTAATTTTCAAATCTGGCATTCATGGACAGTGTCATGAAGAGGGATATAATTTGGGTCATTGATTCCTGTGAATTGCGATCTCTACTGGTCTGATTGGGGCAGGGGCCTGTTTTCCATCAGAAGCACCCTGGTAGGAAGTAGTTAAGAGACAGCTTCATAATGTTTTCTCTTAACTCTGTGATCTTGGCTGAATCACTTAACATCTCTGGTCTTTTAATTTTCCTCAGCTGAAGAATGAATGTGTTAAACAATCTCTGAGATTCCCTCCAAGCCAAAGAGCCTAGATCTGTTTCTCATGGATGATACCAAGATGCTCTTCTGGGGCCTTTAACTTTTAGTCCCTGTAGATCTGAAAGAACCTGACATACCCAAGGCCCTCATACTTCTATTTCTTTGGGTAAATCTAAGCAAAGAAGCACAAGAACAGATTTAGAGATTCTTTTTCCTTTCTGGTTGAACCAACTCAACAAGAGGTTAAGTTAGCCGAAACCGGTTTGGCTCAGTGGATAGAGCATCGGCGGGCGTACTGAAAGGTCCCAGGTTCGATTCTGGTTAAGGGCATGTATCCCAGTTGCGGGCACATCCCCAGTAGGGGGTGTGCAGGAGGCAGCTGATCGATGTCTCTCTCTCATCGATGTTTCTAACTCTCTATCCCTCTCCCTTTCTCTCTGTAAAAAAAATCAATAAAATATATATTTTTTAAAAAGAGGTTAAGTTAAAAAATGTTTTAGGACTATTGTATTTGCTTCTGATTTATTAAAATTTTTAGATTATGGGAACTGCCAAGGGAAAGGAGTTGCTTTCCATTTTTTTTTTGCTTTTTAAAGATCTTGCCCTAACTGGTTTGGCTCAGATAGAGTGTCATCCTGTGAACTCAAGGGTCCCAGGTTCGATTCCGGTCAAGGGCAGTACCTTGGTTGCAGGAGGGGATGTACAGGAGACAGCTGATTGATGTTTCTCTCTCATCGATGTTTCTAACTCTCCCTCTCTCCTCCTCTCTGTAAAAAATCAGTAAAAAAAAATATATATATATATATACATATATATATTTTAAAAATCTTTCTTTGTGTTACATACTGACTAAGTGCTTTACACTTAATCCTTACAAAATGTGTTATGTCTGTATTACTAATGAGGAAACTGAGACACTTATTTGCTCAAGGTTACTGGGCTAATAAGAGAAACAGTGCTTATGGGATTTGGAGGATGGAGGACTTGAAGTGTCCTATGATTTATGAAAGTCTTCAGAATTTTTGTTTTTCCTTTTTTTAAAAAAAATATATTTTATTGATTTTTTTAGAGTGAGGAAGGGAGCGGGATAGAAAGTTAGAAACATCGATGAGAGAGACATCGATCAGCCACCTCTTGCACGCCCCCTACTGGGGATGTGCCCGCAACCAAGATACATGCCCTTGACCGGAATCAAACCTGGGACCTTTCAGTCCGCAGGCTGATGCTCTATCCACTGAGCCAAACCAGTTTCGACTGTTTTTTCCTTTTTAAAAAATAATATTGGTAGGTAATTTATAACCTCAAGCTTCCCCCTCTCTGCTGCTCATTTCCATTCCAGGCCTTACTTTCAAGGAAACCACAAGTTCTACACATTGTTCTGGCCTCTTGGTGGTATAGTAGAGAACTGAACAGATAAAAGTCCCTGTCTTTGTGGATCTTACATTAATTCAATCCAGTCTTCTAACTCAGGACATCTTGTGCTCCCTCACCTAATAGATGACAGGCATTATCTGAAAGAGGTTTTCAACGAAGAGTTGAATAATTTCTGAGAATATTTGCTCTGATATCATCCAACAATGTTTAGAGTACATTGTTCACAGTGTTTTACATGGATTTCCACTGAGTAAAACAGACATAAGGGAGGTTACTTTCGTTAAAGTGAGAATGAGGGATCCTGGAGCTCCATGTTGTCATAGCCCTCTTTTCCCAAGATTTCTGAGGAGATCCCATGTTTCTTTAGAATTCCATAGAATGCAGTTTGAGACCACAGTAACAGAGCAAGGAAACTAAGACTTAGGATTTGAGGTTTTCTTTATGGCCATTGTTTTCCTTCTCATTCCTACTCATAAATTCAGTTCTCTGATCATTGAGACCACATGAATGTCAGGTTTCCTCAGTACTAACAGCAGATGATTCATTTCTAATGTTTACTAAGTAATGTCCATCGTTAATGCACATGAGCACCTGTTCAGTTTTATCATGTGATGGTAAAGAGTGTTGGCTTTGTTCTGGACTGGTAATTTAACACCTCTGCTTTAGTATTTATATCTTGAGGGGGTGGGCACAAGGGTTTGACCAAGATCTATTTTTGTCTTTGAAGCTTTTGTTATGACTTTATGAAGGCTTGTCTGTCAGGAGTTCATGTAGTCTTCATGGATACCTTACTAGAAAAATACTTTTTGTCTGTAAGGAAAGGGTGATGTGATGAAGTCTATTTTCAGCACCATGGAGAGTTCAAAAATCATTCCTTGTTATGGGTTAGTGGTATTTGCAATCCATAGAGCTGGATGTGTAGACCTGCCCTTTTGCAGAGCTCAGTTTATCTGCCCAGTCTCCAGTTCTGATTGGTACAGATTGAGTGAGAGTCAGCAGCAGCCCTGGATGTCCGCATCCTCCCTGGGACCTGTGAGACATATAAACTTCAGATTCATGTTTAGAGTTATCCAAAGATTTGGTCAATTGAACAGAGGTATATGAATGAAATCCTGCCTTCTGCTCTATTGATAATATTCATATAATGATGCACAGGTTTTTTAACAGTCCTTGGACAAACTGTCTCCTATTTTGCTTATAGACCCTTGAGAAGACTTAGAGTTGCTTTTTCATTCCTTGGGCTCAGCCTCTTTTTCTGCCTCTGCATGGAGAAAGGCATCATTGCGCTGGCTCTCTGCCCAGTCTTGCTTTTGTATTTCTTTGATCTCATTGTTCAGAGGGTCTCAGAGAAACCCCAAGAGCCATGCCTTTGCATGTTTAAGCTATTGATGCTTTTGAAATAACAGAGCGTCGCTGTGTAAGAAGTGTATTAAAGGTCTATCTTGAACAAATTTGGGTCAATAGGTGGCAGTAGTCACCTAGTCCCAAGGCCCTGACACCCCCTGAACACAAGCACATTTGATGGCCATTATATTTAAGGTTGTGGGAAAGGAGGTCACATTGCAATGAAAACGAGGGAAATGCAATCCTTTTTGTTGGAATCCAGAATACTGAAATGTATTGCATTACTTGTGAGGGTGTTGGAGCGGGGAGATTGCTGTCAACTGTGAAGGACATGGTAGGAAAGAGCAGGGCCTCAGGATTGGGGGAGTGCCATGTGGGTAGAAGGGCTTCTGAGAGCTAGAGTAGGACTCTTAAGTGAGGATCAGTACTAAAAGAACGAAGTCTTAGATTGGGGGAGTAGAGAGATGGAGAGAAGTGGAGGAGGGAGAGGCAGAGCTGTGTGAAGGGACCCTGGAAAGGGTGGGCTGTGGTGGGGAGGACTGCAGTTAGAGGGGGAGGGGGAGGTTGCTGCAATACTGAGCCTATCTGATGGGGGAGGGGAGGAGGAGATACTGGGTCTGTGCTGCAGCTGCATTGGCTCCCCTCCCCCACACTTTCCAAGGAGCCAGAGCAATGCTGGCAAATCTGTCTTTATGTATTTATTATTATTAAAAATGTGAAGGATCCTTCCTCCCTGGAAGCACAACAAATATCACTGATCACATTTCTCTCTCCCCTCCCTCTGCAGAGCTTTTGCATTCTTTCATTCTTTCCCCCCTCCCCTTCCTCCCTAGGTCTGTTTGACTGGTGGGGGGACCCTTCCCTTTCTTTCCCCGAGCTTAGTGGCTCCCCGGGGGTTTCTAATGATGGTTGAGAGTTGCAAGGCAGCGCTGGGAGGAAGCAGCTGAATGAGGGGCATCCATTGCTCCAGGAAGAGAGCTGTACTCCAGCATCCAATGGGGAAAGGAAATCACTTGGAAATAAAGATGAGGTTCTTTCTCCAGCTAATGAAAGAAGAAGCAAGTGCACACATCCCTTTCTGAACCTAGCATTACTCCCTTTTCAAACCCTTTTCCTTTCTACTTCCTGAATTTGAGGGGGAAACCCCCTTGCAAATGGAAAAAGCCAGGAGTTCTCTGTCCTCCCTCTCTTACCTTGTTAAGTCCCTCTCCTCCCAGGAGAGCCATATATAATTTATTCTTCTAGCTTGTGTGTTGTGTTACTGAGAGGTTTGAAGGGTAGAAGCCATGGCTTCTCCCTCCCCACCTGTACCCCAGACCCTTGTGCCCAGGTGAGGGCCTCTTTTGTTGCTTCTTGTAACCCCCTCACCACGCCCATAGGTGGTGCTGCTGTTGCTCTGAATGCAGAGTCCTCCTCTCCAGCACCATTCCTCCCCACCCCCTGACACCCTCCTTCTATCCCCTGCCTGATTGTTATTCCACCAACGTCTCCTCTGCTATTCCCTTCCTCAAATTAATTTTGTGGCGCTCTTTTTCCCGCAGTGCCATCTTCTTCCCCTCCCCCCCTGCTCCAGCTCTTTTGCTTTCTGTCTTTCTCTCTGCAAGATTCCCATCTCACACCTCAATCTAAAATCTATACTCTCCCTTATTCCCTTTCTTTTTATTTAGCTCTTCCACCTTTGGCATTTTACAGATGACTCGCTATAGTGAGAGTGGGTTAGAAGAGAACAGGGTGAGGGGAACTTCAGGGTCAGTGTTGAGGGCTAGGTTAGGGAAAGATAAAGCTCTGTGAGGTAAATGAGTGGAGATGGGGAGATAAAGGAATCATTTGCTATCCAAATCTATTCAGTTCCTGGATTTGGATAGTGAAAGTTTAGCTGGCAAGGGACACTGTGTTACCTGAATTTAATGGCATTTCATTTCATACGCTGGGAAAATGGGAGGTAGGGAGTCACAAGAATTAAGAAAATAAGGGCTTCATCCAAAAACTTTTGCTTTCGATTGCTAAGGATAGTTCTGCTTTTATTGTTCTGTATTTTGAAGACCAGAGGAAAACCATGCTCTAAAACCTGTTCTGTGGTTTCTCTTGAAGTGTCCTGTTACTGATCTTTTGAGTACTCAGAAGGTTCTTGCCAGGGCAGTTGTGATGCTTGATGGGCACCCTGGCTGTCTGGACACTGCTGAGCCCAGTTCTGGCTGCAGGACCTTAGCTCTTGTAGCCTGCCTCCCTGATATTCCCGGTTGGTCCTTTATCTCAGCCACGTTTACATGGTTATCCCACTCAACCATAGCTCCCTTTATTGTTTAGTCTTTCCAGAATGTAGCCCAAACTCATCAGAGCATCACCCCATTTTGCTTCCTAATTTTATCTGGAGACTGCTCATTGTGTGACCAATACAACCCCTCAGCTAACTCGCCTGTGTTGTTGATTGTAAAACTATCAACTTCTAGGATGGCTAATTTTCTCTTAGTGAATTATTTTTATGGGTTAATAGCATCCTAGTAACTCTCTAGATCAGTGGTTCTCAACCTTCCTAATGCCAAGACCCTTTAAGACAGCTCCTCATGTGGTGGTGACCCCAAACCATAAAATTATTTCCGTTGCTACTTCATAACTGTAATTTTGCTACTGTTATGAATTGTAATGCAAATATCTGATATGCAGGATGTATTTTCATTGTTACAAATTGAACATAATTAAAGCATAGTGATTAATCACAAAAACAATATGTAATTATATATTGTGAAATATTTATTTCTAATTACAAATAAATGAAATGT